>JAPZPC010000093.1:0-145496 GCA_037952705.1 Haplographium delicatum
GGCCCGATCCATTCGGACCCATGGGTCGGGTTTTGGGTCGGTTCTTGCGGGTACCCACGGTTCCCTGCGCAGCCTATGTGAAATTAATTACTGTACTCCGGACTGGGGCCAGAGAGAATCCACAAATTATTTTTTCCCAACAATCTGAAACCAAAGCGAGATCCAGCTCTCAGCCTATTTTCTTGGGATTTTCTTCACTCTTAGATGAAGGTATGACCAATCGCCAAGCCGTCGGATTGGAATCTGGGTTGATGAAATTCTAATAGCATTCCTCACAGTCTACCAAAATAAACGCACGTTATATCGACCTATCCGAAAGGAGCAAAAGGTGGTTCTGAATCGACCGGGAATCAAAATGCTAAATTGGTCATATGCTACTGGAATTTGCCTAAAGAGTTCACCAATGAATATGAAAAGCTTAGGTTTAAGGATCATTAGACTACACCTAGGGTTTTGGTGTGTTTTGCAACCTAGAATAATGTACTTGATGGGTATCTTAAGGAATCTGGTGATAACTGAGGACACTATGAGGCTTTATCAGGAAAGGTTGAAGATTTCTGCGGGCGGCTTCTCACTCTGGGAAAACATTCAGCATCAGACTTCCAGTGGTGCTAAGTCACTAGAGACCTTGGAGCACAAGTTAAGAAAGCCTATCTACGAACGAAACGTTCTTATGTAGCCCCAATTCCTGACATACTGTTATGGCTACAATTTGCATCGGACCACACTAGGCTGTGCAGGGTGAGCAAGACGAGTGATCACATGTCATTTTAAGTCCCTAGTAAAGAGCACAATTTTGGAATGCTACGGCACGGCTTATCCTATTTCTTTAGTCTTTATTAAATTATAAATTATAACCTCTATCTAGTTATACAGTAGAACCTCTATATGATCTAATATCTACATTTAATGTGGGAGAACTCGAATGCTAAAGCATAGGTTTAAGTTGTCTACCTCTACTCCGATTTGAAGCACTGGAATACATAGCCATTGGAAATGGCTTATCCTCCGCATCCCAAAATCCGTCATCGCCGCCTATCACACGTTTCCGAAATCCCTGCACAAACTGTCTCCATAATAATTCGGCTTCATTCCGCCCTGCACTGTGCTTGGGCCACTTTATCCGAAGCGCATCAAAGTCATCACCGATGAAAAAATTAAGGGTCTCGGTAGAAAAGAAGAGTTGGTAGGCTTCCAGCGTGAGGAATGGGCAGTACACAAGCGTTGACTCGTCAATGTATTTCGCTGCCTGCCCTGCTTCTGTGGCCGAGGGCGTGGAAAGGATCTGCACGCCTAGACTTTGCAGGAATGCTTCATCGGTTTTGGTGAATGATGGATCTTGCGCGTAGATCTCGATTTTTTTTTCTTGTTGTCGTAATTGGTCGGCGATAGCGAGAAATATTGTTAACTGTTTTATTCTCCGGGCCTGATCTACGGACTTTAAGCTACCCAAGCCCAGTGATATTACTTTTGTGATTGTCGGTCTGTTTTTGGATTCAAGAAGCCGGATTATTGAGAGACTAAGGTTTGATTCAAGGTATTGATTTCGGGTTTTGTTATATAATATATGTAATTGCCGAAGCTCCTTGGATGAAGAAGCTTTGGCCTTTGGGCCACGCGTTGATCGGGCGGATTGTTCGACTTCGACTGCGTGAGGCATGGCTGCTAATAGTAGTTTGATGCTTCATCTTCAGTTCCGCTGACATCTCATACTTATATTCCATCGTGAAATACTTTGCTATAATTAATTTCGTCTTCGTACAATGACGTGTGTCTTCTCCGGATTTCGTTCTTGTTTTCGTAGGGTTCTCTGTAATCGCGACTCACACCACCGCGGATTACAAATGTGGCGTGCTTAGAAATGCCACGTCGGCTGTCGGCCGTTGAAGAAAACTGAATAATCGAAGACGCCAGCGCGAATAGGAAAATGGTTGGAGATACCAAATTGGGATTTTCTCATCCCACTTGTCAGCCTTAATGAACAAAGATGCCCTCGGAGTCTTGTCGTGTGTCGCGTTGCCGACTTATGTCCTTACGTCTTA
This sequence comes from Haplographium delicatum, assembly GCA_037952705.1. Classification (NCBI taxonomy): domain Eukaryota; kingdom Fungi; phylum Ascomycota; class Leotiomycetes; order Helotiales; family Hyaloscyphaceae; genus Haplographium; species Haplographium delicatum. Next base: position 2,043 of record JAPZPC010000093.1, read on the forward strand.
TTTGAAACACTTACGGTATCACGTGTCTCTCTCTATTTTGCTTCTCAAGCACCCGCCTGGACTCTACTTCGAGGGTGTAGGGTTCGAATCTCTATATCGTGTCAAACCTTTACACAGACCAATTGATCATCATTGGCAACTTCTTTTTTTATTTTATGAAGTGGCCATACCACAAAGCTTAAGGTCTATATTACACTCTATATGCGATTTTGGACATATATGAATGGATCAGCTGTTGAAGTCGATTACTATACGCCCGGCAACTTCACCGGAGCGCAATTTTGCAACAGCTTCTGGGAGCTGTTCGATGGGATAGACTTTGTAGACAGGTTTTAGCAAGCCCTGGAGAAGGTTACTCATGAATTTTTTTTCAGAAACGGATATCCCAATATCCTCTACTTACCCTCTCCGCAAACTCCAGCGCTTTTTGCGTATCTAGCATCGTCCCCACCATTGTCCCTATCATATGCAAATTCTTGAATATATATTCCGAAGGTCCTGGGCCAACAGCTCCAGCCTTTTTTGGCGCTACATCCCATCAATCAACGTTGCTTTATTCGCTGCATTCTTAGAATATGGAAAAGAAGAATACTTACGTATACCAATGCACATAACCTTCCCTCCAATACGCACCATGCTGGGCGCACTTTTGTACGCCGACGCACTCCCCGCTGTCACAAAGGCGCCATGTGCACCCTTTCCACCCGTTAACTTCCTGACCTCGGCCGCGACATCTTTAACATCAGAATAGTTGACAAAGGCTTCACAGCCAATATTCATACAGAGATCGCGCTTATCAGCACCAGCATCGATACCAATAACTCGCATGCCCATCGCCTTGGCAATTTGGACACCCATGTGGCCCACTCCCCCGCCGGCGCCTGGAAAGACTGCAAAGTCTCCAGGTTTCAAGCCAGACTGGGCCAACTAGGATAATATGTAAGAGGGTAGAGGTTTCTGGGTCAAAAAGGAAACTCACACTGGAATAAGTTGTCGCCCCACTGCACATGATAGGACCTGCGACAAAATCATCCACACTATCTGGAATGCGACTTGTATAATTTGCGGGGCTCAGAACGTATTGTTGATATGTGCCCGCCACCATAAGACCAGACGAAAGAAGTTTCTCACAGTATGTCTCATGCGAATTCCAGCATAGTTCGCAATTCAGACAAGTAGACCATATAGGTTTGACACCTGCTCGGTCACCAACTTTCCAGTTTGTGACGTGAGACCCGATTTGAACGACTACTCCGGCTCCTTCGTGGCCCGGTGATCTGACGCCAAAGTTTCTCATACTGGGAAGTCCAAGATCTTCGAGCATGTAATGGATATCCGTGAAGCAGACACCAGTAGTGTTGAGTCGTATAAGGACTTGATCGGGCCCTTTTGTGCAGGTAAGATAGTGAGATGGGGATTTAAATACGAACATGAAGCTATTAACTTACTGGGTATCGGAACTGGTACATCTTCTACGGATATTTTGAAATCAGGCCCATTGTTCGAGACTACGCCCGCCTTACAGGTTGCAGGGATATCATATCTCCTGGAATGCACGTTACTTTCAGAGTTAACTACTGCTGGGGACGACATTGCTCCAGAACGACAGAATCAGCAAGCTGATATCTGATATACACATATATCCAAGCCGTATGGATCTAGGGATATTTTGATAGGAGCAAGAGGAATTAATCCGGCGAGCAATGAAGAGAATATTGAAAAGTAATAAAACTTCCGCTAGAATAAGCCTCAACTTTAGACCCCGGAAATACGACCTTTTCACCCGGAGCTCAGAAATAGCATCTCCGCAAAAATTAATAGAAGTTTATGTTTCTGTAATAGGTCCATATCGTTACTGCGCCCACGCCAAGAAGTAGTGGCGCTTCCTAACGCAGTAAAAAATGGCTACATAAGCCCAAACTCCGGTGGAAATCCGATCCTTGTTCCAACGGAAGTCACCTGAATCTGTCCTCATTCGGTTCGCAGGAGGAAAGTGTATCACATGTATCATATACCGACTGATATAATTTAGTTCCCTTGTAATGGATAAGTAATCACATGCAGTAGCACGCTAGCTCTCAATGAAGTGTAGTGCTGCTATTGTAGTGTGAGAAAGGACGGACTTCGACATGCTCAATAAACGATGTGAAACTCGGGGTTTCCAGGCTTGGTTTGTAATTTATAATGTTTGTTCCAAGGTATCAATGACTGATCAAATGAATCACTAGCCTCGGGATGCGAGGTGGTGAATATTGGCTTCGGACCTGCAAAGGTGCGGAGTTTATCACTTTAACTGATTTTCTTACGAATGAATTCACTACTATAGGACAATAAACGCCTAAAATGTAATGTGACCATTATTACTCAAGAGTGTGCTTCAGTCATAAGTAGAGCGTATGTCGTAAATAAGTTGTCAATACAATTGCAGGCAGGCACAATAAATCACTCGAGATGGCAGTAGAAACAGAACCGCCCAATGGGAAATTTGATATTAGCTCATTGCCTTTCAAAGTAAGCTACTTGGCAAGAGCATCTGCTACGAACCGTTACTAACAGCCGACATGTTTTAGTTCAATGATCCGAACATCTTTAAACAGGATTCATATGTCAATGGAGAGTGGATCCCATCGAAATCTGGAGCAAGGTTCAATGTCATAGGTAAGTGAAAGTCAATGTTCTACATAATAGTTTCTCTTTACCTATCTTGGTACTTGTCTTGGGCCCGAGCTGATTGATATTTATAGATCCTGGAACTAACAAGGCCTGGGCGTCTTGTCCTATAAGCGATGCCGAGGACGTAGACTTTGCTGTTCAGAGTGCGAATAAAGTATTCGAAGAGTACAGAAAACTCAATCCCCGGACTCGTGCCAAATGCCTGATGAGATGGAACGATCTCATTACCGAAGCTCGCGATGACCTTGCCAAAATTCTCGTCTATGAAACTGGAAAGCCCCTTGGCGAAGCTTATGGTGAAATTGAATACGCTCAAAGCTTCACATGGTGGTTCAGCGGCGAGGCAGACCGCATTGAGGGCTCCTTAATTATGCCTGCTGTCCCAGAGCGTCGCGTTGTCACTATCAAACAGCCAATTGGTGTAGCTGTCGCGCTGGTCCCATGGAATTTTCCCATGGCCATGATTATTAGGAAAGCTGCCGCGGCATTCGCTGCAGGCTGCACAATGATTGTAAAACCATCTCCAGAGACTCCACTCTCATGTCTCGCACTCGCCCATCTTATTGAGAAAGCTGGTTTCCCCAAAGGAGTGTTCAGCGTTCTCACAACAGACCTTGACAAAACCCCCGAGCTTAGTGAAGCGCTTTGCAAACATCCCCTTGTTAAGAAAGTGACATTCACAGGTTCGACAAGAGTTGGAAAACTTGTAACACGCCATTGCTCTGAAGGTCTCAAAAAAGTCACTCTGGAGCTCGGCGGTAATTGCCCGTTCCTGATTTTTGATGATGCAGATCTGGATCAGGCGCTTGATTCTTTGATGGTGCTGAAATGGAGGCACGCTGGACAAGCTTGCATCACCGCGAACCGGGTCTATGTCCAACGTGGTGTCTATAAAAAGTTCACAGAGATGTTGGTCGCTGCAACGAGTAGATTGAGAGTTGGCCATGGCTCCGAGACAACCACCGACATGGGACCTTTGACAACGACGCGTGGGCTCGACAAAGCTGAGCAACTCGTAGAGGATGCAAAATCTCACGGTGGCTCCATCTTGCTCGGCGGTAAGAGAGTCGAGGATAAGAGCGGATATTTCTTCCAGCCAACAATTATTGGAGACTCGAATAGCAAAATGTTGATTACTAGAGAAGAAGCGTTTGCCCCTTTGTGTGCGATATATCAATTTGAGACCGAAGAAGAAGTAGTGAAGGCTGCCAATGACACAAGTATGGGCCTTGCATCATACTTTTTCACCAAAAGCATCGATCGTTCTTGGAGACTAATGGAAAACCTGGAGGCTGGCCTGATCGGCTTGAATACTGGTATGTAAAACTCCACTTGTCCCTCTATGAGAGATTTAATTGATAGTACTAACTTGTGAATACACTAGGAAATTCATCTGCAGCCGAATCACCCTTCGGAGGCATAAAAGAATCAGGTTACGGAAAAGAATCTGGGAAAGATGTCGCAGTCGCAGAGTATCTGATCTCCAAGACGTGTACTCTCGCTGTCAGTGGTCATTACTAGATAAGATAGATCGAGGTAGATATATTGGATCAGGGAAACTGAAATTTTAACTTTTCACTTGGCTGTTGTGACCGACATAGCTTCTTCATATTGTAGAAACCGTCTATTTTCCTTGTAAATAGTACTGTTTTTATCTACCATTTTGTCTACAATGCCTATTGTCTTGCAACAAAAGGCTTATCAATACCCACCACCTGGGTCCTAGAGGCCTGGAATTCATTCAGTAATTAGTTATTTCGGGTCTCCATTAGCTCTATAATACATTCTCGAGAAACAAAATAGATTGTGGTATAGGTTGTTTTCAATAATGATGCCTATTAAAATGAAGATTGTTCTTGTCCTAGGTAATGTATCTTCTGCACGCTCTTATCGCTGTTCTTTGGCTTAGTGAAAATCATTTTCATCAGTCGCTCATATGGTCACGCGCGATCATTCGCGTCTCTGATTCTCTGGATTAATTCCAGTGCAACTTTCATAAAGTTTTGAGCGACACCCCAAACAGTCATCTTCTTCAGGATATCTACGGTTAACTCGAGCACAAGTATTCTCCCCACTTTGCTTGATACATTAGGCACGCCGAAGATGCCTACAACTTCTTGACCTCCGTTTTGAATCCAATTTTCAACAGCTACGCCAAATTCATCATCTTTGTGCTTTGGTAGATGATCCAGTTGTAGGGAAGGTGGATTTTCAAGAATTAAATCGCTAACTTCTTGTTGAGGTAGCTGCCCAGCCATACACCACAAAGTAACTCCTGCGTGGAAAACGTTGAATGGTTCCAATGGTAGGTTAAAAGGAAAGCACCGCACGATCGCAAGTGTTTGTGCGGCATGGAATGCAACACTCCGCAGTCTTCTAAGGTCATGATTTGCCCACTGTGACAAGCGACCTTCAACAATCGTAGTATTTGCGGAAGGACGAATTAATAAATATACCAAATCCATTAAATCGCCTGCACCAAATAGATGTGAGAGATGTATGACTTGCACCCTGCGGACTACGTGCTCCAGCTGATCTGTTGTATAATTGGCGAATCCTGTGACTAGATAGGGGGATTCTTGGAACATGTCGAGGCCCCTTAAAAGGGCTTGACTGCTGCGAATCCAGTAGTGACTATCAATTAAGTCATTTATTGGAGAACGACTGATTTCTTTCAACGTCCAAAGCATGCGGGTCAAAGTCAATATTATGAGGAGGCGATGGCGTTCATCTACGATTCTGGACAGTGGGTCAGGTGTGCCGTCGAACAACGTACGAATGGTGGAGCGAAATTGAATAGGCGTGGGTAGAATATCCCATGGATGTAATGCGGCCCAAGCCTGCGGTGTTTCAGCTTCCCAGTGGGCCGCTAGGCAGGGAACATCCAGACACATGTCGCCAACGGTGATATATGACCGAGTATTATGGAGGTAAGAGACGGAAGAATCGTACTCGTAGATAGCCCAGGCCAACCTCCGGAGCTTTTCTTGATAAATCCAACTGTACCACCGATCTTCGATAGTGCTGGTCTTAGTTAAGTTTGAAATAGGCGTTTGAAAATGAAATAGGCCTATATATTTCGCCGTGTTGACTAACGAGCTGCGCCAGGAGTCGCTGCACGCAAAGAGATGCTTGCTTCCACTACAATAACCTTGAGTTCCCTGGAGTAGCTGTGCTGTAATATAAAAATCCTGCCGCATAAATCGTGAGTCACGCTCGGCCTGTAGACGGTTAGCAGAACCATTCTACTCGGGTGTCAGCATTAACGAACCATTACCAAGAGAAGTCTACGACATAATTCGGAGAGTGCGTTTGAGAACTCTCGTGCTCCATTTAATGTGGTATAGCATGACCCAACGCATATAACCATCAATGTTACGAGTGAATCTTTTCCTGGGTCGAAGGTAGGCCGATGGATGATAGGAAGAAACTGTTTGAGATTAGTGGATGAAGAGACATTGTATAGGCATAAAGTACCCTATTAAAGTGTGCAAAATACAAATCAATACAATGATCCAGCTTGATGCTACTGGGAAATTGAGCCAAAGAGACTGGTTCCCAAGGTCCTCTGTCAAGAGGTAGTCTGATCGTGTCGAGTAGCTTGGCTCTTATCGAGGCAGTGACGGGCATAATGGAGTAGTATCTCAATGTTGGGAGCTGTTTATCAGATTCGCCTAATTCGGGGAGTAGCAATTGTTGTGCTGGTACAACATGCCATTCCATAGGCCAGAAATCCTCATCGGGTAGATTCCTATCATGTGTATTGGAGATTGGGATATCTTGTAAGTTGCCATTGAAATCTTCTTGATGATCTGTTTCCATCACCTGCTCTGCTGTAGATGGGATTGGTTTCCTAATAGGAGGAGCAAAAGTTGGTCTGGGAGAATTAGAGAGCGATGGGAAGCCATCCTGTGGAGAATCGTCGAAGATCCAGCCTAAGTTAGACTGCACATTAGGTTCCCCAAAGAATGAACTGAGGATGTTTGGATCCAAAAATGCTGAGGAATAGTCCGTAAAAAGGCCTCCTATATCGTCAAATGGGCTTATGGCTGTGGGTCCAGTCGAACCTTCTTGAACAGTGTTGTCATTCAAGTCTCGTGCGCTAGAAGGGGACGGAAGCCCAACGTCGTAAGCTGTTCCAGTTCTATTGTCAAATGAACGGTTCCTGGAAGAGACAGAATTGTTGACGAATGCAGTTGAGAATGCTGCTGCCCGGGCGTCGGTCCTATCCGAAAATTGACCATAAACACATCTCAACTGACGTTTCCGACATGAAGAACAAGAAGGGCGTTCTGCCTGGCACTTTATCTTCGACCTGCAAGTGTTTTAAAAGCCAGTTAAGACTAGATAAGTATCTCGTTGAGTTACGTTACGAACTAACCGGATGCACTGATCACAGGCTTTCTTTCGCGACTTCGGCAGCGGTCTCCGATCATCATGAATCTGTTGATGGCGCTGAAGGGTATCTCTAAGATGAAGTATAAGTTATGATGTACAACTGCCTGTTTCTGGGGAAATGCAATCAGCGTAGTCATACTTGCGGTCAAAGTGTTTAAGACAAGTTGAGCATTGGAAGCTGTATAAGCACGACGCAAAGCAACGGTGACTCAAGTCAGTAAGTGGCTCTTGTCCTTGCGGCAATGTATATCATGAATCTTACTTACCTAAAAGCTACCGAAGAGGAGCTGCGTCCTCTCATAGATACCGACGATCTTGGAACTAGGCCTGGGCTGGATGGCATAATTAAAGAGACATTGGAATGGATATGGATAAATGAAGCTCGCAGTATCCTGCTGTCTGTGAGTGTGACATAAATCGATAGCAAAAGAGTAGCAAAAAACGGGCTGAATGGGCTGAATGGGCTGAATGGGTTCAATGGAGTGAATTAGGGAAGAATGGAACTTGGGTGTGGACGGGAGTTGGAGTTCGGAGAGCTGATTGTAGTTGGCGGTTGCTGCTTATTCCTTCCCTGAGCAGCCTACCCCGCACCCCACAAGATCATGAGCTTGTGTGGGGCATAAATTTTAGGAGGGGAAGAGGAGGCTTGAGCTTGGTCTCGCTAACTCGTTGCTTATTGCTGAATCCTCTTCAATGTCAATTCTCTCTCGCTGCTTCGTATTATTAACTAATTCGTTAAACAAGGTATTATAAATAAAGAAACAGATAATTCGTCGATTTATGATTCATGTAGTTAATAAGTGTACGGAGAACCGGTATAAGTTAGTGTGATCAAGAATTATTACAAAACTTAGTCGGCTAATCGCCGCTCCCAAGCTTATAAGTTGAGCTAGTGATTATTGGTACATACACGTGGAAACGCCACCACTAGACTCTCCGAGATTTCTGAAGCATAATACCGGGCTGAAGTGAAGTGTGGGGTGAACGGAGTATTGAATTTGTCTGGCTTCAAACTTGCATTACACATAAAAATTTTACACCACGTAAATGTGTAGATTTCGAAAAACCCCGAACTCTACTGCACTACGCTGTATTATATCATATCGAATTATATAATTCATTTGGCATTAGTAAGACAAACAAATAGGCGAGTAATTGTAGTTGTTTATTGAGTTATTCAACCTCAAGGCTTTCTATGGCGTCGAACTGTATGAAATAGTAAGGCAATCATGTAACACCTATCTACAAAAGCTTCCTTGATATATACTTTTACTCTGGATAAATATGAAATGCAGATAATATGATCAAGCTATCATTCTTCTGAAGATACTTCATCCAAGGACACTCCAATCCATAAATTTCCATGCCTGTTCTAAGCTCACTAGCTCACTCTCTACCTGAAGGTCCTTGGTAGAAATGATATCCTCCCCTGACCATGCCTTCTCTCCGTATTCTGACCAGAAGTGGAACATTGGAGAAAACTCGGCACCATATCCGGGGTGGAGCGTATTATATTCTTCTGCTGTGATTTGCACATATTTGACTTTCTTTCCAGTGAAAGCGGCCCATCGCTGCAAGTAGTCTGATATTGACATTGTCTCCACGTTCCCTAATACGTATTTTGCTGGAAGACATACACTCCGCCTCTGGAGAATCCCTTTAACGAATATGCCGGTATTAACGGTGTGGTCACCCAGCATGCCAAACAAAGTTGTTGGCGGTGCCGAAAGCAGAAGAACATACTGATTCCTCATTTTGTTATATATCGGCGCAAAAGTAGGCTTCAAGAAATTGGTCACCCAAAATGTAAGCCATAAAAAGGTCGTTTTTGCCAGAAGATCGGGGCACGATTTAATAAATTCGTCAACCCTTGCTTTGGCTTCGAAATGCGAAACGAATGCTTTCTTCTCCGATATCCTATAGGCTGAAGGTAATGTACTCCACACATAGTGTTCTAGCGTCACAGTCTCTCTCGCTGCCTTTGCTAAGTTTAGGCCGCATCGATATTCTGTCTCCATCGCTATCCAAGGGTTTGTTTGCCGGAAGGTTTCGTAGAAATCAGTGACAGCAAATACAGCAGTTGCGCCTTTGAAAGCCCGAACGAGGGATTGCTCATTCTCTAAGTCCGCGGTGACCATTTCAACACCGCGCGAAATAAGAGCCTGAGATTTGATCGAGGAAAGGTTCCGTGTAATGCCCCTAATCTTATATGTACCAAGAGTAAGCATTGCATCGATGACTGATCCACCCTGGCTGCCTGTAGCACCAACGACAACGAGAAGTTTCAACATCCTCAGAGCTAGAGCAGAGGTAAAATATGCAGTTATAGTAGAATGGTGGTTTGTAAAAGAAAAAGAAAAGGTGTCGAAAGAGATAGTTATTAATAGTGGTCACGTCTCACAGATTGCCGTTCGCCGTAGCAAGAATTGAAAACAATAAATATATTAAGTTAGGAGTTGGAAGGCATAAATCTGATCTTTAACCGACCAGGCGTTTGTCTAGACGGGCGATTCCTTGGTCGCCTGTGGTTCTTATCTATGTCACACTACATCTAGGAAGCTCGCCCAACACTAAAAGCAACTCCTCCAGCCCCGCCAACCCCGCTTACTCCGACCGCTCCACCAGCTCCGTAGAGCTCCGCTAGGCTCCACCAGATCTTCCATGACTCACGCTAATTACTGACCCCGAAAAATACTCTCCTCTCCAGAAAGGAATCAAGGCCGTAGAATACGAATGGCAAGAGAGTCTCTTAGGTAACCTGTGGGATATTGTTACTATTATACCTGATTCATCTGATGAAACGAACTTATTGTAATAACATTTAAGAGGAAAAGTTCTATGGGTTTTTTGTTGTTAAAGCCGTGAAAGCCAGTCTTCTTGAATCCCTCCGTTCTATTTCATGAGATATTTCCAATATTATAGTTTCGGCGTAACCAGTACACTTTATCATTATTTCAAAGCTCAGGCATAAATTTTCATACCTGTGGATGTAGAAGTTGGATAAAAGTAATAAAGATGCCCTAGGCTAAGAAATTCCGGAACCACGCACGATTCTTTCGGTCGCTAAGATATGTGGCTACTTGCACGGATTTTCTATAAGCTTTAGAGACATATTTATACTTTAGTCTTAGGGCCGTTAGGCTTATATATCTTAAGTAGAAGATTGCGGTATTGAGCACCTGGCATTTCAAAAAGAGCGAATTGCCCATACGTTTGTCCTATTTTAATTGATCCAGTTTCTAGCTCGGTTCATTTGTTCATTTAACATAACTCCTTCATCCATACTGCAATTGTGTTTCCCCATTCCTCTTCAGCCTTGATGCCGGTGCCCAATGCTAATGGAGGACTGATATGGTTATGACCTTTAATGACCCAGTGTGACAAGTCCGTACGATGCATTCCTATCTCCGAAATAAAGTCAATATTCGCCTGGACGATATCTGGAGGATCAAGTTCGCTGTACAGAATCTGAATTTTCGGCCACTTTCCTTTCAATTCACCCCTCTCTATGGCCTTTTTTACTAGTGAAAATGGCGCCTTTTCTTCATAGTCATCTCCAAAGTATTGCTTTAGAACTTGAACCAAAGGTGGTGCAGCCTGGAGGAAATGGAGGCCACCCCCGACAAGGACAACTCCTGTTAGAACTATGCCCTCTGAGCCGACAATAAGGTGCTCCCGGTTTGCTTTGAACTGTTCGTCTAGCAGCCATGTGGCGATATGAACCGATCCCGCTGAATTTCCCATAAGGAAGACCTTCTTGCCCTTTTGCCCTTCATACCTTTTCTTCACCCACTCCAATACGAGATCAAGATCTTCTCCACCAGAAGGAAACTCCGCTCCGTGTCTGACTAATCGGTAGTCTGGGATAATAGTGTCAAAGCCGTGCTTTTCTGCAAAATAGTATCCCAAATTGGTGTACACCAGACCACCTGATATACGCTCCAGTACTTTGTCACCATTGACGAATCCTCCTCCGTATGCAAAAATCAGAACCGGTGCTAGTTCACCACTCGGAAATTTTGGTGCGGATGTTGAAGGAGTATAGAGATCAAGTTGTTGACGTTGGTGGGACCCATAAGAGTGTGTTTCACGCGAGGTAGCCTTTATGACCTCCTCATTCTTCGCAAGAAGATTTCTATAAATCTCAGACGTCTGCATAATAACTTCAGGGATTATGCGGCCGAAAGCTAGTAGTTGATCCATCTTGCTCTCTTGATTTTTGTTTTCGTTTTCCTTTTTTCAGGCTGAAAAAAAGCTTCAGAGATATAAAAAGCGTGGCAGAGATAATGAAGACACGCCTTTTGCATCAATCGTACAAGAAAATTAGTTTAGTGCTTCGTGCTAACAGGTCTCGAAGTCTTATTTCATCAGGTGCCTGCCATCCAATGTCTCCATAATTGAGACAGAACAGTTTCACACCACTTCCGATTCCGCGCACCGGAGTTATAGAAAATGGCTAACCCAATATTTATTTGATCTAAAACAGACCTCGGAGCTCTGTATAGATTCAAATCCCCGTTTGGAGAAAGGTTTCAGATCAGGTATACCATGCTCTAAACCCTATACTAAGTGGCCCCCGCTCCCCGTTCTCCACTCTCCGTATTCCACTCCGACGCCGGCCCGCGACATACAGTTGAGTCCTGTATCCTGTAGAAGTAAGAGCGTCCCAATCCCGGAGTTTGCCTTCGGCGAAGAAAATGGGCTGCGGGCTAATAAGGGAAATCGTGACAACCTCACTCGACTCCACTTGTTTCCGAGTTTATCGAGTAAGGGTACCTCGCGGCTAAAGAAAAACTCCCTTTGCACAACGACAGGTTACAGAAGTTAATGTACTCATTATATTCTTTAATATAAGCCAACGACCTTGGGGCACACCTATGTACGTTTTGCCTTCCCATGCCCGTGATTCTTGTTCGGCGCCAACAGTTCCCAAAAGATCCAAATTGAAAGTCTATTTCCATCATGCAAACCGAATCGATATCAACGGCCCCCTTATTTGCTCTGTCAACTGCTACAATCTTTATTTTTGGTATTGGATATGTGGTATACTATCGTTATCTCCATCCCCTTGCCAAGTACCCAGGCCCATTTGTAGCCAGTCTTACCAACTTTTGGAAAGCCTATCAATACTGGTCACAGGGCTTTCATCATCACTTGCTAGTGTTACATGAACATTATGGACCTATTGTGCGAATTGGACCAAACGACCTGTCTTTCAATGGGGCCGAAGCAATTGCGCCCATCTATAAGTCTGGAAGGAAGATGCCTAAGAGCGTCTTCTACGATGCCTTTACGGCATTCAAGCCTAACGTATTTGGAACTAGAGACGAGAATGTACGTTCCCTATTCCAGCTTTACTGAAAATGTCCGTTAATCTCATCTTAGCTTCACGCCCTTCGTCGGAGGCAGCTAGCCCATGCCTTTGCCATTCCCTCGTTAAAAAGTATGGAGGCCATATTTGATATCCACATCAATAACCTTATCCAGAAGGTGAAGGAACATGCACAATCAGGAGCCGTTCTCGATCTCAAGAGTGCTTTGGGGTATTATGGATATGATGTAACCGGTCAGCTTGCATTTGACAGAGAGTTCAACACTCAAGTCGTCAGTGACCCAAACCAGATCCCCCCCTTGGGCGACCACTTCCTGATGGGCAATTTGTATGGCTCAGTTGCAAATCTTCTCCCATATGTACGCATCTACACATCTTGGATTCCGTGGTGTCGTCAATTGGCAGAAAGTCGGACTACTTTGGCCAAAACTGTGTCCGAATCTGTGCAACATGCGATTGCTAATCATAAATCCGATGACCCTCCTCGAACCCTTCTCACGTCTCTCATCAACGCAAGGGATCCCGAGACTGGTGCAAAGCTCTCTGTTGATGAAATAAACTCTGAAGCATTCGGTTTCCTGTAAGACTTAAGTTATCTAAAAAAAAAATAGTTTTAGTCCATGCATAACTGACTTCTTCCAGAGTTGCGGGATCTCACACTACAGGAGGCAGTCTGACCATTTTGTTTTACCATATTCTTCGGAATTCCGAGATACTTGCCTCTATAGTGGCTGAAATTGATAGAGAACTTCTTCCAGAATCTCATCAAGCCAAAATTTTTGAATATTCAGGTCTGGAAAGCAAACTACCGTATACTCTCGCGTGTATGCGCGAAGGATTTAGGATGACACCGATAGCCTCACATTTGCTTCCACGCGAAGTAATTAACCCAGAGGGCATTAAAATCGGCGATGAACACATTCCTCAGGGGGTAAAGCCACCCTTTCCACCTGCTCTCCCTGTTTTCCCTCTTCTCTTTTTCTTAAAAGATTTTGGGCATTGTTAACGAAATCATCTCCTAGACTGTTTGTACTATTGTGAATCATTGTTTACATCACAACCCCACAATCTGGGGCCCTAGCCATAACAAATTTGAGCCTAATCGATTTCTGCCTGGATCGAAGCTTTACAACCCTACATACGGCAGTCTATTACTGCATTTTGGCGCTGGCCCTCGTCAATGCATTGGCCGTAATATCGCCTTGGTATCGATTTGGAAGATTTTGACCTCGCTATTGAAGAGTTACGAGTTCGAGCTTCTCAACCCGGATGAAGAATTAGAAACGATTAATTTCGGGGTGGTCGAGAAGAAAGGCCCACTATACGTGAGGGTCAAATTCCGAACTCCTTTAACCCCAGCAAGCCAATAGTAAAGTGGTTGGGATTATTTTCAGCACCTGTCATATAAGTACAAGAAGATATCAGACAACAAGAAGAAGGATCTAGTTATCCTAAAGATGATATTGGGCGCTGAACTAATATAAACAGATACAAACTCGTACATAATGCATAATGTTGACAAATTCCAATGACCCTTAATAGATTTTATAGCAGAGAGAGGCCATACAGAACTAATATGAATGGATGATCATATAGATCAACTTAGAATATTTGTTGATACAATACTGGTAATCTATTACCATTGCTGGATTTGACGTCTTGCTATGATTTCGGCCAAGGAATTTACTTAGGTTTCCGTGAAGATTGATACACTGTGACTGTAAAACTATGATGTAATCTGTATTCAGCAAGAAAGATATTCTATCAACTACCGTATCTGCACCAAAAACACTCATGACGTTCTACTTAGCCCAAATCGCTCCATTAAAAAACTATGCGAGGAAATTGCGCGACAACTTTCCTTAAAACTCCTAGCGCAGCCACCACATCCGACTCCGAGACTCCGAATTTATCAAGCCAGATAGCAGGAAGCTCTCCAGATCGACCTCACAGGGGGCCGAGATATGTTATACCCTTACTCCTCGTTGTCCGAAAGACGACGAGAACACGGACAAATTTTTTGCAGAATCGTCTGATGAAAATCTGTACAGTAGTAGGCGCTTGTGAGAGGAAAGCCGACCTTTAAAGCGCTCATGCAAGCAGAGTACAGACCGTGTCTCTTACTTAAATTAAAATTACGTCCATTATTTTTATTCTAGCCAGGTAGTGACAAAATCACGATTGCAACAGCTATGGTTACTACTACAAGTACTGTTAGCACAAATGGAGATGGCGATCAGTTTAAGCGGACTCCCGCCACCAAAATCGCTGACCTGCCAGTAACATTACCAAGCGCACGGGTTCCTGACGATGTAGATATTTTGGGGGTGGGAAAGGCAAGGCTACACATACTTTCGTCACTCAGTAGGGAAGATCTCACCGATAATGCGGTGTGGAGAGACTCTCTTGCTTTGACGGGAACCTTCAGAACTTTTTACTCAGGCGACTTCGTATTTAAGGCATGGAAAGAAACAACAAGTCGGCATCAGCCGACAAACTTTTTGCTAGCAACAGACATGTCGCGCATCATGAAGGTTGGCCAAGAACACGAATGGATCGATGTGAGGTTCACCTTTGACACGACAACGTCCCCAATGAAGCTGAACTGTAACGGCTATTTATCTTTAGTACTAAGTGATGACGGCCAGTGGAAAATATGGATGCTGCGCACAGTTTTAGACAACCTCGACGGCTACGGAGATGTGGATAGTCTCGATCCTATCACGGAATCTTCTGTTAGTGGAGGGGCCAAGAATAATATGACGAATGGCACTTCTAGTAATCATGGTAGTGTGCAACACTTCGATTGCATTATAGTTGGTGGTGGACAGGCCGGAATTGGGGTTGGAAGCCGACTGCAGGCTTTAGGTATTTCCTACTTGATCGTAGATCACCATCCTATAGTTGGAGACAGCTGGAATTCCAGATACGACTCAGTAAAGCGTAAGTTTTGGCTCCTAGACACTGATAAATCATACGCTAATTATTCAATAAAGTCCACACTGCTAGAGAATATGGTAGGGACTACTTCTCCAACTAATTTCAGGAGTCTTACCGTTGGAATAGGTCACCTTCCTTTTTGGAGGACATACGGTCCCAGTTATCCAGAATTTCTCACGAAGGAGCACATAGCGGCTGGACATAAAGAGCATGTCCGTCGATTTGGAATTGTATGTTGTTACCTTATCTGGGCAGAAAGGTACTGAAAGTGTGGTAAATAGAACATCTGGACCTCGACAGACATGGAATCAAGCTCATGGTCGAAGGATCGCAAGCTTTGGACCTGTAGATTAAATCATGGCGGTGACGAAGTGACACTAACAACTCACCACCTTGTCTTCGCGATGGGAGCGGGCAGCCTTTCACCAGTAACACCCAAGTTCGCTGACAGGGTAAGTAACATCAGCTGGATCCTAGGATATTGCTAAGAGACTATCACAGGAGAAATTCAAAGGGATTGTCATGCATTCCGCTGACTATAAGTCCGCCGCTGAGTGGAGAGGAAAATGCGGTTTGGTGATAGGATCAGCAAACACCGGTAAGTAGATATAAGGAGAGCGATATTAGAATTTAACTAAACACTCGGTACATTGATAGCGCATGACATTGCTGAAGACATGTTGAACGCAGGCCTCGAGTCAGTCACGATGGTCCAGAGAGGGCGCACATGTAAGATTTGGAGAACCAAAATTACGGGGAACGAGATTAACCGCTTTAGGGGTTTTACCGGCCGAGCATTACATGGCGGTGACAATTCGTAGGTTTCCCCAACCAATTCGATCTCAAATGTAAAACTCATCAGATGTAGCCAATTATAATGAGAAAGTTCCTACAGCGATGGCAGATAAAGCATCTTTCTCTTTACCAATAGCAATATTTCGTCAGATATCTAGATTTTATCTTCACAACATGGCGCGGAAAGATAGTGAGCGCTATGATGCTTTAGAACAAGCAGGATTTAATGTTGAACGTTTTGGTGATATTACTCATAGTCAGTACGAGCGCCAGGGTGGACACTACATGGATGTTGGCACATCAGCTAAGATAGCAAAGGGGATGGTAAGTCTATGAGAATCCAGAGCTCCTTTTTGTTTGGCTAGAAGTATAATTCTTTCTGTGGTAGATCAAAGTTAAATCAAACGCCTTGGCAACCCACTACACCAAGAATGGGCTGGCATTTAGCGATAGCACAGAGCTCAAAGCGGATGTCATCGTCTTTGCAACTGGATTCGTTGGGAACATGCGTCAACTTGCAGGCTCTATCGTTGGACCCGAGATTGAAGATCAACTAGAGGACTTTTTCGAGCTAGACTCAGAGGGCGAGATAAGAGGTGGTTTTAAAACTACTGGACGTAAGTTCTGAGACATTTCTGAATTTTTCAACGGTAGACTAATCCAAGGTCAAAGATCCGGGAATATGGTACGCTGGTGGGGCTATCGGAATCGCCAGATACTATTCACGCTTCATTGCATTGCAGATCAAATTGGACTTGATCGGTGCGAGACTCCCTATATATTCCGAGAAATTCATATCTAATACTGCGTCTACGAATGGAGTTCCGAAGGAAATCAATATGGAAGTAGGCCTTTAATAAACGAAACTGTAGGAGTTTTTGAGTAAATTTTGCTATGGTTCTCTACATCAAAATTTTCTTAATCAGAAATAGATTCAAAAATGCTCTTAACCGTTAAACTGAAAATAAGTTCCAGCATTTTCCGTCTCACCCAAGTAAAGCTGAATTTCAAAATAAGTATCCACTATAGCGAAACGACAGATTCAGGTGCAAATAGCTGCCGAATTTAGCGGATCTAGTTGTTGTTTTATTCGACGACTATTCCAACCAAATTCACTCCGCTTAGCTAGGTCTAGCTGAGTCGTTTCAACGCTTAAATGCGAGTAATGTTAGAGTAAAAGATATTAAGATTAGAGAGCGCAATCGGAATGATTCAGGTGCGCAAAGAGTATATTGTATAAGTTATGGGTAAGCTGAACTTATCGTTGGGGCGTTTTGCATGCTTAATCATCCGTACACCCAATCAGAGTGCTCAACGTACCGTCAGTTCCAATAAAAGAACCTCGGTTGACAAGTTCTGCTTATCGGTACCGTATAGTAACACTAGTGGGATTTATGAGCGCAAGAAAATGTATTATATATTAGAATTCGAGATACTTCATCTTCACGTCTGAGAAGACCCAAAGACGCAGCGGATAGCTCTCAAGATCAAACCGTCTATCCCTGACGCTAATTTTTCTATATTACCACATCGTTAGCGATGCCCTCACCAGTAATTATCCCAAATGAATTTCTTGTCAATGGTCAGGGAGCTATTCCTCCTCCATCAGCCGAAGCTTTTGACAGGTGCTTCGGCGGCTTTCTTCCTGAACGCCATATATTAAGGAGCCCTCTCGGGCAGACCGCCTATTATCTATACTCTTCTCAAACGCCACAGCCCTCGACCAACGATAGCAAGCCACGCCAACGTGCCATTCTCCTCCATGGCGTCTCTACCCCATGTATTAATCTTATTCCTCTCGTTAACAACATTCTCGAGTCTCCATTCTCATCCAAACAACCTCTTGATATCTTGATCTATGATCTCTGGGGTCATGGCTTGTCTTCTTCCCCACTTCTCCCGCACACGCCAGGCCTGTTTACATACCAGCTCCTCCAGTTGATGAACCACATTCGTTGGCCATCTGCTCATATCATGGGATTTTCTGGCAGTGCCGCTATTGCTATCAGTTTCGCAGCTTACTGTCCCGAAGCTGTCTCTAGTGTAACACTCGTTGCACCCTCTGGCCTTCTTTACTGGAAAGATATATCTTATTGGGACTGGCTGGTGCGATCTGGCGGACCATTGGGGATTTGGGAACAAACAGCATCACGGAGCGTATTAAACTTTATAGATGGCGGAGCCCCGCCTACTGTCTCCCCCGAAATTACCCAAAAGATGAAAAGTGGCGAGAAAGTGTATGATATGGAAGCAATGCAAATATGGCAAAGGAAAAACCATTCAGGACACGTGGCTAGTATGGTAAACATGGTTAGAAACGGATTTTTATATGACAGACATCAAGAGTGGAAAATGGTTGCACAAATGGGCGTACCGGCTATGGTGGTTTTAGGAGAGCTGGACTCAGTATTTAATGAGGAGTCTATAAAGGAGGAATGCCGAAAGCTAGGGTGGAAGGGTGAGATTCATGTTATGAAAGGTGTTGGGCATACAATTCCGAGGACAAACCCCAAAGATATGGCAGAGTTATTGGAAGGGTTTTGGGTTACAATCAAGGTGAATGAACAGAAATTTACGTAAGAGCTAGGAATGAAAAAGGAGATTAACTGCTTATTCGAAACATTTCACATGAAGTTTCTGATTTCTAGTTTCCCCTAAGAGACATAAGTTCTTACGTATTAAAGAATTTAAAACTCAAATTTTGGTGGCACCAGCGGTTTCTGGTAACAGATCTAAATCTTGGATGCGCATTTAAGTAGAAAATTCAATCAATCTCGTAAGTCTTTTTAACTTACGAGAGTATACAAATAATCGATCATCCCGTACTTCCATAGCCGTTCATTCCCGCATCGTGCTTAGACTCAGCTGTGCCGAAACCATACTCTGCTCTTCGTTTTTGAAAACTTTAGTTAATATCAGAACGGTACAATTTTCTTAGATGTGTCCTTCGCTCTTAGTTTCTTCCCATAAAGCCAGACGAGGAGGCTTCCGGCATCGAAAATGAATAGGAGAGCACTATAGATGCAGAAGACTGTAATTAAGCCATCCCTTTCCACCCAGGGTTCAATACTGAATCCGATGGCAAAATAGAGAAAGTTTTTGATACCATTAAATGCCTGGAAGAAGGCAAAATATTAGTTGGATAAAACGTTGTTTCATTAAATGGAAGAAAACACTTACAATCATGGCATCAGTTGCGATGGGAAAATAACTATCCATCACATATGGCTGGGTAAAACTAGGGAATCCAGTCAGAGACACACCAACCAAACCATCTCCAATCACTGGGATAATCCAATGCGCTCCCTTCGCGATACCAATTCCATACATCAGAAGACCAGCAACCCCAGTGACTGCCGGGATCACAACCAATGGCAGTCTCATTTCCGGCTCAAATACACCGTTGTTTCGTCGTGCGGAGTATTTGGCAAGGACATCGTTGAGCCAGCCACAGCTATAGCATCCAACAACGTTGCCAATTAAATTAGCAATATAGGTAAGACCGATTTGTGATGTGGTAAAATTATAGGGAGGGATGGACATATTAAGAGGGATTAGGGAGAGAATGATAATAATTCTTTGGTAATGAAGTTAGCACGCCATTAAAGTTGACCAAGCTGAAAAAGTGACTGGTTTTAGTATGTGCCTGTGATTGATGCCCAAAGTTTTTAGCCCGAAAGGCTAGCTTCAGGACATGCTCAGGCAACGAAGAGTAGAGTGGCTTTTCAAGAGATTAGAAGGAAAAGAAAGCTTACGCAGTGACATGGAGAGAATAAGTTACAACAGCCCAAACAAAAGTTGGATATGCCCACACTACCCAAGGTCGAGCATATGTGGCAATTAAATTGATGTCTTTGCGTCGGCTATTCCATGGCTTCAGCTCTTGCACATAGGTTCTTTTGACGGCTACTGTAGTGTGAGAGACTGTTTCAAGCATCATACTCTCTGCCTTCGTTTCTTCATTGCGCGTAGCGACATTATTTACAGAGCTTGTGCTGCTGTGGGAATCCGCTCCCACACCGACAGCGTCTACTGATGAGTGAAGGTCTCTCTTGTAAGCCGTTTCTGGAGAGAAAAAGAATACTAATATCAAGTTTACACAGCACAGTGCAGTAATAAGCCAGTGGTAGATGCGCCAACCTTTTGTCTGAACAAGAAAGCCGCAAATAATGGGAGCAAGAGAGTTCCCAATGCTAAGTGCAAGCGCTTGTGCACCGCTCTGCGTCCCTCGTTCATGAAGGAAAAAGAGATCGTTTATGGCACTAAGGGCAAGAGGCTCGGTTGATCCACCTAATATAAAACCCAATTAGTTCCCGATTTTATCAAAATTTGCAAGAATTGTATACCAGCAACAGCTGCCATAAAACGAGCACCAAGAAGTGAGCCATAGCTAGGACTGAGGGCCGCCCAAATGTTACAAAGCACGGAAGCTGCCAAACAAGCAAGCCAGATAGGTCGTTTGCCAACATACAGAGCAATAGGTGCAATTGCGAAGACTCCTATCCCCATACCACATCCAGGTAGAGTGATAAGATAAGTCAGCTGATTATCGTTGGCGTGAAACTCCTCGGCAAGTTGCCGAAATCCTGGTGAGATACCGCTGATACCAAAGTTCACAATACCCGCGTAGATGAGAACAACCCAATACGCTAGAAGCCGCTTACGTCGAGGCCATAACTGGGCAAATAATTATTGGTATTTATAAGCAGACAACAACTTATTGCAAGGCTATATCAAGAAAGGTGGAACGAGAGCATACCAGAGGGTCATTAGGATCGTTCTTATTTGGCTGAGGAATAAGGACAACATCCGTTCCTTCTTCTACCTGAAGATCTCCTCCACCTGAATAGGCACATCCGAGTCAGCTAGAACGACATCATAGCAACAGCTATAATAAAAACCCTACATAAGGTTGGATAACGTACGGTCGATTAGCTGCACGGTACCGTGCGTGTGCTCTATCTCATCTAGGGATAGCAACATGATTCCTCGAGATTAGATGTGATTGTCTTGTCTTGTATCGATACAACAGATGAGTTAGAGAATGAGATCCGTTCGAAGATGCTTCGGGCCTTATATGAACAAGGGCTAATAGTAAATCTAGATATAGAACTTAATTCCGGGGTCGCTCCAGGTTTGAGAGTTTCCCCGCAGATTTGACAAACCATCCCCGCGACCCTGAGTCTGGATTGAGACATCGGAGAACTTTAGGTGATGTGAGATGAGAGGCTAGAGAGGGGCGGAGAGGCTAGAGAAGCTGCCAAAAGTTCTGGGGTTTCGATCGGCTGAAGACATCGGAGACGCTTGCGGAGCGCCTTGGCAGGTTTAGGCTACGGGCGGAAACGTTTGCGGTGAGTGGGGCTGGGCACTCTTTTACAAACTTTGGTACAGTATAATAAGAACCGACCAGTAAAAAGTATAGGATGAGGCTTTCAGGCAAGTGGCCAAAACGATCAATACGTTCTGGCCTTCCAGTTTAGAGGTGTGGCTAACCAAAGAAGGTGATTCTGCGACGACATTTGGTCATATGATTAGTATCTACAGTCGCTTCGCATAACATATAATAAATAAAAATTTTAATAGCAAGAAAATTATGGATCTTCTATTCTTGTAAAAGTATAAGGTTACCGTCAGAACAAACTTGTATTCTTAGTGACGTTCTGCTCTAACAAAATCAACCTCCTGCGCTATTACGCATCTTGCACTTACATGAAGAATCCCCTGTTAGTGATATATATATACATTTTAGCTATCCATTTGGGTCATTTTGTACTGCGAGTTATTGTGAACAATGTTTTGCTGAACGGTACACCCCAAGTTTGAAGAGGTGTATTTTTTTTTTAAGAATAGCCCCACTCGTTAAATTGTTTAATTACGTCGAAGCCTATTTCGTAAAAATTATGCCTCATGGAAGCAGCACAGTGCCAGTTGCATTGTTCCATATCATGGTTAGAATCCTTTGCTTATCTGTTGGTGATCCTGTAGAGCAAAGTTTTGAGTTTTGAGTTTTTGCTTGAATAGTTATTTTAATGTTAAACACAAGCTTCCGGCGGAAATAGCCCTCAAATTCAGGTGTCCTCGTCGCTGTTTTATGTTCAAATATAAAACAGTGTGGGCGACCTCACTTCATGCCTTAAAACCTATATGGCGTAAATAGCATAGTCTCCTTCATAATATGCCACGAGATCCTAATGATACGTTGCCCTGGGCTATCTATGCCAAAAAGTTTACCAGCTTCCTACAAGTTAGCAGAGATCTTTTATTAGGTAATATTTCGTAACCATAGGCAGGATTTATGCCCAAACATAAAGTCGGGTTGATTCGAGGTTTAGATATGCACAGAGAAAGATGTCAAATCACATTGGGTATCTATCTATTCTACACAGCTCGTATCAGCTATATAGAGGTGCTATAGTGCGATACTGCCATATTGCGGAAGCAATCAAGTAGCAATTGTTCATAGAAGTAGCACAAGTCGCTGGACAAATCATATCACATCATAAGCAAAACATTAAAGATCTAAAAAGAAAGGCCAAACATTTCAGACCAGAGCAGACTTAAATATCAAGTTGGTGCTCCTTAGTACCCATGGTGCTAGTGTCATAGCCCTTCTCCTCAAGATACGCCTTGAACTTATTGTCCTCCTCTTCGATGAAGTTCTGGTCGATATTGGGGAGGCAGAACAGGGCGATGATGGCGCTGACGTAGCACATGCCAGATGAGAAGTAGAAGGGGATTTGGCCTTGTTTGATCACACTACTGCCTCCATCGTTGATTAAGTATGGGAAGATGTAATTGCCAACGAAGCCGCCTAGCTTTCCGGTAGCTGCTGCAATACCGTAGTATTGCCCACGTACGGATGTTGAGCTCGTCTTCGATGCAATCAGTCCAATGTTGTTGCCTGGACCGATTTCGCCAAGCGCGAGGAAAATGCTAGTAGTTATTAGCCACGGACAAAGAGATGGCCATGTTGGGAATTAATCTTACCCGTACATGACAACGAAACCAGCAACGTGGGCTTTGGTGTCAAGGTATTTGTAGATACCGGTCATGATGAATCCAATTGTGCCTTGAAGAGTGACACCCAAAATCAAGCAGTATTTAGGGCCAATCCAGTCACTGATAGGGGCGCCGATGGCAGAGCCTGGAACATAGAAGGCATTGATGAGAGTTCCCCAGCCGAAGGTGACCCATAGAGGTGTGGTGACGCTGGGGTCGTTGGCAGGGTTGAGGATGAGATTAAGCCACTGAGTTGAGTAGATGCTGAAGGAATAGGTCAGCAAATCGTAGATGAACCAGATTACTGCAACGGATAGCAGCCTGAACCAGTAGTATCGAAGAATTAATCCGTATGGGTACTTGGTCATCTTGGCGCGATTGTACTCTTCGGGCTCCTTCAGCTTGGATCGCATTAAAAGCATAAAAATAGGTAAGACGGCAGCAATACCAAGAGATATACGCCATGCAGCTCTTAAGTGTTTCTCAGTGGTAGCCAGAACGACGATCATGGGAACCAAAGTTCCAGCCACAAAACCTATATCGAGCTGGAAGTTGGTCGCGAAGATGAACCACCTGTTGCGGGTTCCCGCTTTGAGCTCAGCGGTTGCTTCAGAAGCCGCCACACTACCAGCTGGATATTCTCCTCCAATGCCGATACCTACAAGTACACGGTAGGCCGTCAAGGCCGCGACCATACCGCCCAAAGAACCACCTGCGCCGTAGGCCCCAGCAGACAGAGCGGCGAAAATAATCATAACCCCCGTGGACACCATGAGAGACTTCTTTCTGGACCAGTAATCACTGAGAAAACCGAAAAAGAGCTGGCCAATAATTGTACCGACGAAAGTGAGAGCAGTAATGTTGGAACGGGCAGGGGAGTCGCTGAATCTTTTGCCATAAATTGCTATGAGTATGGTGGTAGCAGAACCAATGACCTAATTATCATCAAAGTTAGTATATTTGGGACAATGAAAATCATAAATATATCATACACTTTGAAGATATCCATCAGAGAAAAGACCAGCACCACAAGCAAAGACAGGCCATAATCGAGACCATAGAGATTTTGGGAGCTCAGCGACAGGGATATCATCGGAGTAGGCTACGCCGCCATTGTGGTGGATTGTTTCCTCTGGAGTGTAGGTATTGTCTTTCTCCATGACGTCAGAGTTAGACTATCGATACTTAAACAAGTATTGAAGGTCGAAGGATTGGAAGTCTTAACAGATGAGGTGGGAGGAGAAAAGAAAAAACAACTGAGAGGTGTTGAGAAGAACTTATATGTATTTCATTTTGGTAATGTAAATAGATGGTACTGTAAGTATGGGTATGGCCAGGGTAGCTAGGGATGACGGAGAGTGGGCAACACTACAGTACAGAGATGCAGGTAGTCAAAAGTACGCTACTTTAGGCGTGCCCGCATTGGCCCTTGTCTCCGATTAGCGCAGGTTTGACTACTTACCCATCCAACCTTAGTGCAGAGTAAATCGGTGGTGGGTGGACGTTGCAGATCAATTATTCCTCTTGGGGTCTGAACCGAACGTGTAGGAACATGTGCTGCAAACCCATACCCACGCCTATACCGATTAATCTCACCCTCCGTTCCATCTCACACACCCTGCCGAAGTGGAGACGGCGTCTCCGTGCCGACATAATAATAAAGCTTGATTCTCTAACAGATTAGTATATGACTGGCACCATTCGAAACAATCCTTATCATTCTATCTCTCCCCTGACCTGAGCTAAACATTTTATTTTCATCGCAAAGGTCTTCTTGCCTTATCCAGGCACATTAGGCTAAGTCTATCTTTAATTCTTACTTATTTGAACCCTCGTATGAAAACATTCTCTTTCAATCTCAATCCTCATACTAAGCACGTGGGCACTTAAGTCTTCGTCTGCGAAAGGCTATCCCGGGTAACCTTTGAGTAGCGCATCCGGCCAACTAGTTTGTGCGCACGCCGAGGCGGATGAGGCGGCGGTGAGGCTGGGGGGCACAGTAAACAACAGAGTACAACGTTGCAGAACCGCAACATTTCATCCCACGTCCTATACTCGTACATAAGAGCAAAACCACAGTAGGGAATTTGCCTTACTACCGCCCTAATCTTAAGAGACTTTACAGGTCCTAACCAGCGATTAAGGAATTCTGAATCCATAATGCCATGCGATATAGTCGGTTAGAAAGTCCAACCATAGAGGTAATGGTACACAATATATAATCGCCTAATAAAAAAGCGGCCATATCTTCTACAGTATATTTTTTAATTCATATCTTTCATAACATGGATGTTTTAGCAAAGTCATTCGATGATCGATATCTCTTACGTATCGTACCCCATACGAACTAGGAGGCGAATTTCCCAGGCTCCGTCTCGTTGGCTCGCTTACCACGTAGCGGCCGCTGTGTCGCATCGCAAATGCTCCTGGTCAGTTAAAGCAAAATAGTAAAAATGGCAAGATAGAATTTGTATGCGAATTCAAAAGCAAATCCTATCCAGCATATTATACACTGTACATTTACCTATTTGTTTCTAGATAGTATAAGATAATATTAGAAGGACAGCTTTAAAATCACATTATTGTAGGTATTACTAGCTCTAAAGTCGTTTCTTTCTTTATCAGCTAGAGCATAGTAGTTCCATTAAGTAGGCTCTGACAATATTGAGCTTAGACTTTTAGGTATGTCTGCGGTGAGTGTTAGTAGACAAATTTTAGAGAATTAAGTTTAGACTGATGGCCATAATGGTGACGAGTGGTGAGAGCTTGTGTTCTGGATGACCAGGACCCAAAACGGGAACGCCGATTCAAACAGGCCGAATTCAGCTGAACACTCTTGCACCCTACCTTTGCTTCTTTAGCCAACCAAAAGTACATATCAGCCTAACCTTGCGATAAAGGCTACGACCAATTTACAGGGGCGTAGAAGTTTGAGCGCCCCTTCGAGTTGATGCATGTGATTAAGGTCTTGTGTTGGAGTCCACTTAAAACAGCCACAGTACTTTCACAGCCAGTAACTCTCGTAAACAGATTCACGTGTAAGATTTTAATATTAACTGCTTTATTATAGCACTTTTAAACCGGCGTAGTTATTGATATTAAATACCTAAAAAATACAGTTTTACTCAAGCAGAGAATAGTTGGCGAGCTCCTGATTTCGACGCTGAGAATATTTCTAGTAAGAACTTTATAAAGAAGAACCACGACGTCTTCTAGGTCCATCATTTGGATCCCTAGGAGCAAGAGAGGGTTTAAAGACAATGAGGTCATCTATGTAAGACGGATCCACGATATCATAATTTATTAGTAATAAAGGCACCTCTTTTAATAAAGCATTCAGTTTAAAATGATAAGGCCCTCCCTCTAATGGACGCAAACAATTCGAGTGCTAAAGTCAAAGAGTAAGGATACCTGAGGCAACCTTACAGCTAATGGTACGATTCAATAACTGTGACCGAGGAATGTAAAGATCTGGGTCGCTTTTAATACGAGCAATATCCCACCCAAGGGCCTACAAGGAGCTCAAGCGAGCCAGCCATGGCGACTCAGAAATCTTCCACCCTTAAAAAATCCATTTGGCTAGGAGGAGATTCATCTCTAAACTTTGCGATAGGATGGTGATGAAATCTATCCAATGTGCAAACTTTTGGTTGAATTTTACTACCTGAGTTTGTAGACAACGATTAATTTGTCTGTACTCTTAGGTTTTAAGAAGACATTAGGGTTGTGATGCTCCAAGGCCGTAAATGTTTCTTAGGCTCGCAAATAATGGAGAGTTATCATTTCAAAATACGGGCCCCATGATAAAAGTTGATTCTCTTGAAGCAATCTGGCACGAAGGAGATATAGAATTTCACGTCAATGTTCAAACTCTTCTGCTGATCTCGTTTCGGTTCAGGTACGAGGCACAGGCAGTGGCTCAGCAAGCGAAGCATCATACCCAAAGCAGGCGCAGTACGCCCAAAGAGGCAGCGCCACCTAAATATAGATCGCGTCCTTTTATTAGCTGCCCCTAACAATACGGAGGTGATCCTTTCTTAAATCTTGTTCTTCTTCTTCATTTGCGTCCATCTAGCAAACACTGTCATTCATTCTCTATTCATCTTTTCCTTTTGAAAAGACACTCATTCTTTCGTGTCTTATTTACTTCTTCCATCCATTCTTTTCCTACTTCGAAGTGAAGCCCGGGAATTCTACCAAGGAACGCGACGCGGTGGACGCCGAAAGCAAAACATCTAAAACATTCGAGAACAGCTAACAATTCCACGACGATGCGCACCTCTACCTTCCTGCCAATTGTGGCTTTATCTTCTTCTGTCTCAGCTGCCGTTTATAAGGGATTTAATTATGGAAGCACATTCACCGATGGCTCCGCCAAATCTCAGACTGATTTCGAGGCTGAATTCAACGCTGCGAAGAATTTAAATGGAGCTTCAGGCTTTACCAGTGCCAGGCTGTATACTATGATAGTTTGTTCCCCCCTCTGGAAGTCATTGGTCTTCTGGACAGTGAGGATATTAATCAATTCTTTATAGCAAGGCGGCACAACATCAGATCCGATCGCAGCCATTCCTGCAGCCATCGCCGCGCAGACATCTCTCCTCCTCGGAATATGGGCATCAGGTGGACAAACCCAAGTGAGCAACGAAATTACAGCCCTGACTGCCGCTGTTAAGCAATATGGTACATCTTTTACCGAGCTTGTCGTCGGACTCTCTGTCGGTAGCGAAGATCTATATCGTGTCTCGACCACGGGTATTGAAAATGATTCGGGAGTCGGTGTTGGCCCTACAGATCTCGTTAATTATATCGGCCAAGTCAAGACTGCTCTGGCGGGTACCTCCTTAAGTGACGTTTCGATCGGCCACGTTGACACCTGGAATGCATGGACGAATGGAACGAACAAGGCTGTTATCGACGCTATCGACTGGCTGGGCGTGGATGAGTATCCATATTTTCAGAATACCGAGAGCAATAGCATTGATGATGCTTACACACTGTTTTGGGCTGCATATAATGCTACTTCCGCAGCCGCTGGTGGTAAACCAGTTTGGATCACTGAAACTGGATGGCCTGTCAGCGGTGAAACCGAAAATCTAGCCATTGCCAGTTTGGCAAACGCAAAGACGTTTTGGGATGAAGTCGGATGTGTATCAGCCTTCGATAAAATTAACACGTGGTGGTATGTTTTACAAGATGCTGCCCCGACTACGCCAAACCCAAGCTTCGGTCTCCTAGGTACCAGCACTAGTGATAGTACCATGGGCACGCAACCGTTGTTTGACCTTTCATGTGCCAACGCTACACTCCCTGCAAGTTTATTGCCATCTTCAACCGTCAGCGGATCGGCCACTACGGCAAGTTCTGGTTCCGGCAGCAGCAGTGGCACCGGCAGCGGCAGCGGCAGCGCCAATACCACGGGTGGAAGCAGCCAGTCTTCCCCCCAATCTACCAAGAGCAGCACTTCTGCTTCTCCATCATCAACTTCTGCAAAGAATGGAGCTTCGACCCTCATCGCCTCGACCTCTTTCTTGGCATATGCCATGTTCGCTATTGCTGCTCTTTTCTAAATTGCAAGGTATCTGGGCTATAGAGGAATGGGATGCCGTGTAAATTTAATTCAACAGTTTGGGGAACTTATGTAAGCAGAGTCAGTCTTTTTCAATAGAATGCAGCGTTCGCTTCAAGCGCTTTAGGGTATCAATTCAGGACTTTAAGGGATACAGTACCTATAAATATGGGTATCAACTCACTGTAAACAACTGAGTAGATGTAGTATATTCAATTGCACTTCTGGATTACCGTGCTTATAGTATCAGTCAATACCCCCATTGTGCTACCTTATAATAATGTCTGTATTAAAATACGTTAAACCTGCTCGATTAGGGGGGCATATGTACGCGTAATAGGAGAGCAAGAACGAATATTCCGCTAACCCACCTCAATAGGTTGAACACGTGGCTCTATTCTATTTTAATAGGCATCAACAAAAATTATATTTAGACATTATGGAAGCTACAACCAATTCGCGATGGGGCAATAGAAGGATCTGCCTGATCACTCGGGGCTCAAAGCTCGACTCAAGTTATAGTAGCAATTCCTTAAGTCTAGAGAGGCAGGTAGACTTAGTGAAGCCAGTTTCGAGCATGACTGATGTGTTAATTTTTCTCCGCCAATCAGTTACAAGTCTATAACGACGAAGTTTTAGGAATAGTTACAAAATAACTTAATGATTTTAAATCTAAAATTCCTCTTATATTGAGTTTATTATCTTTATTTAAATAATGTGGAACCATTCCGTGTCGCTTTCAGCCTCTTGCCAATCTTTCACAAAGGCACCGTCCATCACACTATCAACATAGCAATCTCCAATCATTCTCCAGCCTTCTGGACATGGGCGTAGAACGAAGGGCTTCCTTCCTCCAAAAAGAATACAAAGAACGTCTCCTTTAGTCATGCCCATAGGCCCAAGTCCTAGCCCGTGCATCTCTGTGACAAATAACCGTCGGTTTTCAGAAGGCGTAATGGAATCTGCAAACAGCCCCCAGTTTTCATGTGTGTGTTGCTGAATGTTCATTAATTCATTTCCCAGAGATTGATAAAATTGTTCTCTGGATTGAACTGGGACATGATTTGCGTTTGCAAGGAGATAGCTCCAGAAAAGAGGTGAAAGACGAGTAGAAGAGGCTTGACCGGCTGTAGTAGCGGATACAATGGATTCTGCCACCTCATGAATGCTATTGCACGAATCTAACTGTGATACACAGGTTTCCCACAAGTCGAGGGTTGACTGTGCTCCTGAGTCGAACTTCTGAGTACTTGCGCAACTACAAGGCTGTGTGTACGACCCACATAGATGGCTGAATTTGGAGGGTACCATGCAATACTTAATAATGTCCACTTGTATACCCCTCAGAATGAGAATATCCTCATCTTCGGCTGCCATAATATCTGTTTCAAGATTGTTTGTAGCATTATGGTTGATCTCGACTATATATTTCCACTCTTTCTCATTTCGGTCCATCCTGTATAAACTCAGCTCCGAGGGAAACACTTCGGCGTCCCATCTAGGAACCCAAGATGGAAGTTCATAGTCTTTGTCGATAGATGGCGCTGTGGAGTGATCAACAGCAGATAGAACAGAGAGGCTTTTTGACGTTTCAATACAGTAACGAGTTGCATCACGGAATACTGCCTTAACCGATCGGCTATAATCCGGCCGCAAAGCCCTAGGCCATTCATCTGGTCTTTCCGTCTCACCTGAGAGGCCAAGGAAAGCAAAGATTTTGTCCCGTGGATCAGTAGCTCTAGCAGGCCGAGTCGTTAAGAGCAGTGATGACAGAACCCATAAACCAGGTTCAGCAGTGAGATTTTGGATGCTTTGAATTGGCTTCAATAGCCGCTGTAGTTTGTAGTCTGAGCGATAAGCTGAAGAAAGAGCGTCTACCGCTCGTAGAAAGGATGACCATCGGATTTCAACATCTCCACATAATATGGCAATCTCATTCTTAGGAACAACCACTTCTTGCACTATCCATGCTCTTCTAAACCATGGACGCGAGAGAAAAGCATACAACGATTGCCATTTGTCGGGCTTTCGGCTTCCCCATATGCTTTGACGTTTCGTAACATCAAGTTTCGAAGAGTCGGTAGATTTGACGGGGAGAGTAGCTCCTCTAAGGACTTGCAGCGCTATATCAGTATACTGGTCTTTGGGGCCAAGCCAAACAATTACTTTGGAAGCTCTTTGGTAGATGACCTTCATGATTCGAATCTGATTCATACGTTCAACCAGATTTCCTTGATCGATGCAGACTTGATCGATCCATAGCCATTGCGAGTCAAATCCGGCTATAGACGCGAGCTGGTTTAAGGCCTGTCCGAGTCCACCGGACACTTTCATTCTCTCGTCATTGCACATTATCAGAACTTCTGTTCCGGGTTTACCCCAGCAGTAGCTCAATGCACAGTAACTAGGAGCATTGGCAACCGAGAATATCTTCATTCTGCATTCAACCAACTTCCTTTTTGATTTTCCAGTAATTCTTATGAGACGGAAAGAATAAGATGAGGGAAGCTCAGTGAATGCAAACAGCTGAAGTGCTTGTTTCTGCCTATTTTCTTCTCTTTGGAATGGTCTGTGCTTCGAGAACCAAGCCCGTTTTCCTTGGGGCTCTGTAACTGGGGAAGTAGATGATGACGCTGTGGAAAGAGGAAGAGAGATTTGCGAAACTTCAGGCTTTGGGGGCAGCGCCCGAAAATCAGTAGCCCATTCTACACGGTTCGATAGCTGGGTAAGGGATAGTAAAGTGCCATCAGTTATAGTCTTAACCTGATGTTCAATCTTTGCCTTGAGGTGATTAATGCTGGTTTGATGATCTTTAATACGATTGTTGAACGGCCACGGGCTGATGAGCTGTTTTATATGCGCCATGGCTATAATGCCTACAAAGTACAAGAAAAAAATGCCAAGATGCTCGGCAAAAAAGCCAAGTGAAGAATATACGTCTCTTCGAATCCATTCGAACCTCTTTCGGATTGGGATAGGTCTCTTCGAATTGACTTTTTCTTCAGTAAACTGTTGTACGGGGCCAAAAACCAGATGCTCGAGTACCAGAAGTTGCGACTCAAGCTCGCTTTGGGAAATCTCGTCTCCTCGGGAGAATGGGATACCTGCTCGAATATAAAATGTCTCGTATTGTTCTCGTATGCTCTTCGAGCTATTTTGCAGAGCTTCGAGCAAATCGTTGATATCCTGATGAGATTCTAGCAAGAGGAATGCTTCTAGAAAGGCATCAAGAATATCCAGAACCAGACGTCTAGTCTCCTGCGCTGCTGCTCGTTCTCCAGGCAAAGTGGGATCATTCAAATTTCTCCGCTTCTCACTAGAGAGATCCCAGCGAAGTCCGTGATTTGGCGAAGGGGGAGCATTTTCGACGATACCCAAGAAATGCTGCAAGGCGACGATAGGCGCCAGACATATTGCTACAAATATCTCGGCCAGCACCTGGACAATACCGACCAGAATCTTTGTCACAGCCCTCTCTAGGCAGGTGCCGGCCATATCTCCACCTAAATGAGGATGAATGCGTATATGATAGAAATAGATTGCCTGTGATGTTTTATGGCGTGCATTTTATTGTTCGCACGTTTGACAAAAAGAAAGAAATTATAATATAAGGGGAGAGCTGCAGTTACGTTCACACCACATAAGCTCGCTACGCTAGTGGTCACTCCACCATCATTTCACGTGATGTAGCTAGAAATCTCTACAGGGACGATTTTTCAGCAAACGGACATAAGGATGTTTCAATATTGGTTATTTATTAATTTGGGATATACTAATGAGTAAGTCAATACCATTATTTCACTCATTCAAAATTCTGCCCATTGTTGCTTAAACACGGAACTCGTGCGAATTTTGTCAACACAGCAGAGCAGACTCTAGCCGAATTGTAGGCAGTGTGGCAAAATGGAAGTTGAAGTCTTGCAGCTTTTTAAGGAATTCAAGGTAGATATAGAAAAGATAAATTCCAAGGGAATAACTTTTTTCATACCATCGCCCTTAGAGGCGCTCTTACAGAGCTATCCCTCAAAATTCTCCTTGGAATACAACATCGATGTGAACATGATGGACTTCTCGGGCAAGATAACTTTAAGTGCGCCATGAATGAGGCAAAGCAAAGTCGCCGTCGATTCATATTTAACTCCAGCCGCAAGTCAAGGATGGCAGATATTTTATACATGTATGCTACTTGATTTATACTCTAACTATAGGGTATGGTCTCATTATTCAAGACTATCCTATCCGCTGTCTCCAGCTCCAATGTGTTTTAGGACTCTTAATCAACTCACCCCACATAAAGAAATCTTTTGATCCGGGACCAGCTTCAAGTGCAACAGCCTCAGCTGCTAAGGTCGCATATTTCGTCGCTTGTTGAGAGTTACCAATCGCATTGTAAGTTAGCGCAGCATACCCATATGGAATGTTGAGAAAGCTGTGCAAATCTTGTGCTTCGTAGAGCTGAATCAGCTCTTCTACTTTCTCAATTGCTGCCTCCTTATCCACATCCCAATTCTTAAGATTCTGTTCGAGCATGGAGATATGGGCAAGGACGCCATCAGTTTCATCACCTGAGCTGCAGCGGGCACAAGTACAATTGAAATGAAAAGTCTCTACAAGATTCTGTCGGCGAAGTGCAGTTGGTGCAAAAACATTCGAATCTACGGGATGTTAGACATAAGTATTTCGTGGATTAAAAATAAACATACACGAGATCGTAATCTCCTCGCCCTCGGCGATAGGTCGCATAGCGTGCACATGATGCGTTAAAAGATCGGCATCAATGTAATACTGTGAACTGCTGTACATCAGTTATGCAGCCCTTCATTGATAGGATTTGTAGGGCAATACTTAGGCGCACAGTCATGATTCATTCTTGACGGCTCAGGTACAACAGCAAGGTGCATCATGCCTCCAACTTGCATCTCAAACGTGTTCGCTTTAACCACATCCTGTACCCTCACACTCTCAATCCCGAAAATTGTTGCCAAATTTAGAAAGGACTGGCCTGAAGCAACTGGCAGCTGTTCTACCGCTAGCCGCCAGTATTTTTCCCGCTCCACTGTCGACAGTGAGGTTTCCGGGTGAACGAGTAACACTGGCGTGTAACTGGTAATGGAATCTCCTCTCGCGAGGACAGAAGAGGCAAGCATCCCTATTCCCTTTCCAGGAAGAGGCTGCGTGTGCCATTTGCCCGATGGAATGTTGGTCTTGGAAAAGACGGATAGGGATTGAAAAGGCCTAAGGGCTGCAAAATCGGCTGCTATCTTTGGAGTGGTGAATATAGAGATTCCCCGACCATTACTAAAAGAATCTTTGGTGTAGACACATAGCTTGCTGTTGATTTCGGGGAGTAGGGGAGTGCAGACAGGGACATGCGACCAGGGTGTAAAATTCGATGGCCCCATTTTGTCAACTGAAATGGCACCAACATCTCTAAGGAAAAAAAGGTCTTCGCTACCGGTGGTAGAGCATGCTAAGTTTCCGGAGAGCAATGGGAGTAGAGATTCATGCAAGCAGGACCGAGAAGCACCAGATAGTGTCGTCCGCGAAATAGAGCCAGGGATAAGACCGGAAAGAGTGAATATAAGCCAAAAGTCTGCTACTCTTGTCGGTGTTTGTAGCTTCATGATATACTACGTCAGTAATATATTTACGGAAATGGGAAAACTAAGCTTGTGGAAGTTGAAGGCACAGTGTCGATTAATATTTCATAAAGCTTGGCGTTTTAAAGTGCTGACTGTGTTTTTGGAAAATCATAGTTAGGGCGTCACATACATATTATCTTGTGAAAGTAGCCCCGGTGAGCTCCGACATGATTAAAAGCAGCGGGTATGTAAGCGAGGTATTGCCTTCCTTCCTAAATCTTAAAGAAGCTGAGCATCTGGCGGATTGCTTTGGTGCTATTGCTATAGTATACTAATTATTCATATAGAAGTTTTACTAGAGTAACGGAATACGATTATGCGCCATCGGTAAGACTATTCGATTATTTTATGTATAGCATAGTATTATGCGCCTAACCTCACTAAATAGACACCGCATTATAAGGTATGATTCTCAGGAAAACTCTAAACTGCATGTTGATCCTCTATGTGATAATATTAGGTGCCATATCTAAGAACATAGCGTAATCATTGAATGTTTGCTCTATTGTAGCGTGACATCTTCTTCCCTCCAATTTCTAGACCGGACGACCTCCCCGCCCATTATTCCGTGAATATAGCACCCCCCTACTAAATGATATTTATTTTGAAATCCTGCACTGGGTCTCAGGATGAATGGTAATGCGCCTCCGGTGAATATATATACCGAATCCCCGACCACAGTATCAAGAGGCACCAAACCAACTAATCCGGTTCGTGTCTCGCATAGCTTGTAGGTTGTCATAATATGAAAAAGGCGTTTTAAATAGCTGTTTGAATCATCCAGATTTTTGAAGAGACCTGTCTCAAACTCTTCAATCTTCTGTCTACAGGCGCGGTATTTCAGACCATATTCTTCCGGAGCAACGAGGGATGTCTCTGCTGAAGAGTTTCCAATAAGAGTCCTCCACTGTACTTCAAACAGCGGCTCACCAGTCACGTACGACTCTCGACTGAGGATAATGTCATCGGATTCTTTGAAGAAATCGAGTAGTTTTAAGAATATGTTGGCACTAGAATCAACGGCTAGCTCCCCTAAGTAATTTACAGCAGTCCTTGAAACCCTGTCGACATAACCTCCTGAAATGACAATTTCGCCCTCCTCATCAGCTAATCGGATTTTGGGAGATGTATCTGCTGCAGCTTTATAAAGGAGACCATGGTAAGCGATGATGTTTAATGAGCGCATTTCAAGGATCTCTGATTGCGTCCAATCGGGAACCCAAGATGGGATCTGATTTTCTCTGTTGGAAACCCCAGCAGCTTGATAGAGCAGCTTGATACCATTTCCATTTCTGATGAAGTACTTCGAATATCTCAAAAAAACGGACTCGACCGACTCGTCATAATCAGGCCAGAGAGAGCTATCATCACCATCTGCTGCTAAACCAAGGAAGGCGAAGAGTCGATCCCTTGGATCTGACGACTCAATCTTGCTGAACATTATCAGCAAATCGCATAAAGGAAGGCGAAGACTGCCAGATTCCGGGACAAGAGTTTCAATAAGTCCTCCAAGCATTTGAGTAATCGATCCCGTTGCTTCGGGTATTTCACGCAACATCATGACGAGTTCTTGTAGCCCTGGATATTGGCCCCAGCTTCCTACACGTAGTTCTTCCAGTCCGGAAGCATCTCTCTCGCTGAAGCTCCGAACAATATTCGCGACCGACGGACCCAGCTTGGAAGCATGTTTTATCTCCATCATAACCCGCAACGACATCGAGCCTGAAAATGCCTCTTTCTTTTGCTTTTGGATGTCATAGTCATTGAACGTTCCCCAATCTAGGAGGGAGTACTGGGTCATCTTCTCGTGTGCACTTGTAAATTCTTTCCAGTTCAACTTTGCACCTCCGCAGATCATCAGAGCGTCTTTCGCTAGAACAAATTCTTGCACTACCCATGCTCGTCGAAACCATGTGCGACCCCAGAAAGCCAACAATGCGAACCAAGCACTGTCACCTGCGGCTGGAAGGTTGCTTGCTCTCACCCAAGTGGCCGAAACCAAGCCTTCTGGAAGTGAGATGGTATCCGCCTTTGCAATCTGCTCAAGAAGACGAAGAGCAATACTCCCATTTCCCTCATCTTCGCCTAACCATGCCAATACTCTCGAAGCCGAAGAATATATTCGTTGCATCAATAAGATCTGCTGATTCTTTTCCTTTTTATCATCTTGATTAATACATAACTGATCTATCCAGAGAAGCCTCGTCTTTCCTCGTCGTCGCAGGCGGAGAAGGCCTTCGAATAAAGATTTCGTGATTTGAAGAATCCCATTGGGAAGCGTGATTTGGTATTGCTTTACAGGAGGACCCCAAGCGTAAGAGAGTGCTTCATAGGAGGGGTTGTCGTTAAGATGTACACTTAAAAGCTCTCCTTTTAGTCCACCGGTTTGTCCGGGC
Organism: Haplographium delicatum; assembly: GCA_037952705.1. Taxonomy (NCBI): domain Eukaryota; kingdom Fungi; phylum Ascomycota; class Leotiomycetes; order Helotiales; family Hyaloscyphaceae; genus Haplographium; species Haplographium delicatum. Next base: position 38,787 of record JAPZPC010000093.1, read on the forward strand.
TCTAAGCGAAGAAGGCGGATTGAGTCTTTGCCAATCAGCGAATTGTACGAAAAATTCATCGATTCCGGCTTGTCTAAGAAACCTGCAACTTGTGATTCGCCGGTGAACTCTTTTCTCATTAAAGATTCCAGCTGATTCAGGAACAGAACGTCCTCAGCCTCGGTTGCCAGGCCATGAATATCCTGAATCGGTGGCATTTTGGTATAATGGACTGAAGGCAGCAAGGTTTCAAGTACTTCTACTGGCGCGAGGATCCAAAACGTCGAAGGTTTGCCTTGTATACGATGCTAAACATGGTAGTCATGGGACACAGAAAGGATTGGATCCTAAACGGAGCTGAATGTTTTCAAGCTACGGTACGATTCGTTCGCTACACGATCTTGTTAATTTAGAGCCAAATGCAAAATTCGGGTTCTTGGAGTCCGCTTGAGAGAGAACGGCGCAAGCTAAGTTTGTGAAGTAGGCGAAGAGGTAGTGGAAGAGCAAGACGAGGCCGGGGAAGTTTAATAGAGGAGGTACCTTAGACTCGATTCTACTGGAAAGTCACGTGATGATTTTTAAACAGGCCCATTATACTTGAGGAGATTTATAAGTTATGAGCTAACTACTAAAAATCCCTCTATACTTCCTTATAAATGAGTCAGCTAAGATTAAAACATTTACTTTGTGCCAGCCTTGCGAGAACTGCTTGGTTAAGCTACTCGGGTGATCTAGCTGAGGGCGAGACGAGCCGAGTGCACCTAGGATAGGGCAACATTGTAACCGCTCTTCTTGCTCTCCTCATCATATTGGGCGGGTGTCTTGAATTCAGCAGGTCCGTAAGGACCTTCCTGTCTTCCAGCAGGCGTCAGGTCCAAGAAGACATAGGTACCGGCGAGCCCCTCCAACCCGTCATACGTGGAGTATGTATGATATACCTGCCCGTCTTCCAATTTAAACACACTCAATCCGGGCTGCTCGCCACTCGTGTGGTACTTCTGTCCGGCCGCCTCGAGCTCTTCTTTGCTCTGATAGTTGTATTCCACCGGCGCAACCTTCTCGTCGAGCGTGACATTGAAGTCGTAGTTGAAGTCGCTTCCGTAACTGCTCACCCACGGGAATTTCCATGAGTTCTTCTCCTTATAAGGCGTGATCTTCTCGATCGGTGCACGCGAGACGGTGACTAGAGCCGTGTCTTTGTCGGCGAGGTGACGCAAGTCGGGAAAGTTAGCCGCCATGAATGCGCAGCCTTGACAACCCTCCTCACCGGTAGGCTCGAACATAAAATGGTAGATGATCAGCTGGGACTTTGTGCCAAACAGGTCCTTTAGCGTGACAGGCCCGTTGGTACTTTGGAAGGTGTAGGCCTTCGTCACCGGAACCATGGGAAGAGCCCGCCGCTCAGCCTTGATGGCATCAGCGGTGGCGTGGTACTCTTTCTCCTTGGCCAGAAGGTCAAGACGAGCTGCACGCCATTCCTCAGGGGCTACAATCTTGCCAGGCATTATGATGCAGGAAGCTAACGGCTGGAGTGGCTCTGTGAGAGTCAATCTTGTCAACGGATTTGGTAAATTAAATTGGCCTTGTTGATGAGTGGATTGTTTCGAGTTGTGCTTGACGGTGACTGAAAGAGGATCGCAACATTTCTCTGCTTTATACCCCACAGCCTCCCAAACTAGAAAACACTAGGAGGCCCTATTCCTCCGTCTTACAGAATGCTTTGGTCTCTTAACTCGAGGGGAAATGAAAAGGAAAGCATAATTCAGACACTATAACATCCCTAGCATATAGTAGGGAGGGCGTCCACTGTTAGGAACATGTCCGCTGAATCCTAACTGGTCGAGTGATATATGTTGTCGAGAATGCTGCCTGACATCTGCCTAGACACCTCAGATACTTGATTGTCTGATTAGTGAACGCCCGTCTCCACATGGGAGTTTAAGAAGGGATTTGCGGATAATATGATGGAATGGCGCGTTCTCCTAGTCCTGTAGACCTCTCACGACGCGAGGTCGACGCCTGGTCACCTGGGTGGCTTGGGTGCTAACGAGATGATTTGCCCTTGCCATCCAGGCAGCAACGGTGTGGAGACGTGACGCGCCAATGAGATCGCTAGGTCGAGCCTGACGTTACTCGCCCCTAACTTGAATAATAAGTGCCAAATTATCGTAAGCAGAGTCAGCGGAGGCTCTTATTTTACTGCCTTAGACATTTCCCTCTCGCTTCGATAAGACGTCTACTAATCCCAATTAATCGTTGCAGTTCCTCGTATATGTCGCTTTTTGCACGAATTAGTCAAAAGCCTTGGGAAGAATCAGAGGTCGATGAAGGATTTGGGTTACAGGGGATCTATATTAGAGCCTGGTCCTCGGAAGGCGTAAACAAGGGAGTCAATTGATCGTCCCGTTAAGTTAGGACGGGGGAGGGATGGAGCTTTTATTTAATGGAACGAGATCTACTTGAGTGATGGTATAGCTTAAAATGGCTGTAGAATAACCTCAGTAACGTTTCACATTCAAAAAAACTCTTCTAGAGCTGGTATAGAATTAAATATCCCGCAGTGGTACCGAAGGAGAGAAAAGCTACCACATCCGCCCTTTAAAACCAATGCAAACTAAGATCGGGTCTTTCTTCCCTGGAACCAAAGCGAAGAGCTTATTTCTTCAGAGCATCTTCTCTTCTCTTAAACCCTTTCCTCAACAAATAACCCAAAAAATAAATAAAAATAAAAGAGGGATGTTTAATATGTAGTTCCCGTTTAGTCGTAAGCTTTAAGCCTTAACGTGATGACAATTCTTCCAAAAATCCGTGCACGTTCACCGCCTATTCAGGTAGAGCCTAGTCGCCTTGGGTGCGACGCGGACGCGGTGCCTTGCTGGCGCCGGGAACCCAGTACAGATTAGATATGCCCCGCTCTTGCATACGAAAAAATCTGTTGGGAGTTTCTCGATATCGATATCGTATTCTGGTCTACAAACCTCGGTACAGAGCCATTTGGTGCGTAAGCGAGGCCGCATGTGACGATTTAAATGTCGTCCATTATGAAATCACTCTTTCTTTCTTTTATTATTGTTATCTAGGTTGTCATTTATGATTAACGGTTTCTTAATATGGAGACAACTCTTCCCCCTCTCCCATGGCCTCCACTGCCTCTCTTCACGAAATTTAAGTACTTTGTTATTATATATATAGCTAAGATCTTATTCATAGTTTTCTGGTCGCTTCGCAGCTTGTTAATCTTGTTCGGCTATGCACCAAAATCAAGTGGTAAAGCAACATTCTCAAAGGTCTACCCATGCAGGCCACACCTCAAGCACCGAGTGTTCTTCCCAAAGTCTTACCAGTCTGGGGACTCTCTACCCTTATACCTTAACGTTCATGGTGGGGGCTTTGCTCTCGGCGACCCCGATCACGACGACGAGTTTTGCATTTTCTTCTCTAATCACTTCAACCTTCTTATCGTCAGCATCGATTACTCCCTTGCACCCTCGACTACCTTCCCTGTGCCTACTCATGATGTGGCTGCTGTCACACTTGCAATCCTCTCTGATCACACTCTTCCCATCGACCACTCCCGCGTCGCTATCGGAGGGTTCAGCGCGGGTGGTAACCTAGCCCTCTCGGCGTGTCAGATACCTGCTCTTCAGGGAAAGATTAAAGCTGCAATCCCGTGGTACGCTCCCGTTGACTGGAGTGTGGATTATGATTATAAGCTCGCCTCGCGGCCGTACAAGCGCCCTGGGGACATCGATGGGTTGGCGATGATAGCACCGGTCTTCAACAATATGTATCTGCCAACCGGCACGGACCAGAGGGATCCATTGCTTAGCATTTTATATGCAAAGAGAGAAGCCTTACCGGAATGGATTTATGCGATTAGTGCTGAGTATGATATGCTGGGTGATGAGGCCAGGAGGATGATGGCTCGGCTGGCTGGGTTGCAGGAGCTCACGGAGAGCGAAAGGGATTCTTTTGAGAGGGAAGGAGGTAGACTGCGGTGGACGATGGTGAAAGAAGTAAAACATAGTTTCACGCATTGGTGGTTGAAGAGAAGTAAAGCTGCGCATAGGCAGAGGCCAACAGCGGAGAAATGGTTTATGGAGGCCGGGAAGTGGTTGACGGAAGAGGCATTTGGAGGGCAGAAGTGAACTCAGAACAATATTAACTCTAAATATATCTCTATCATATATACAATGCGAAACTTCTGTCGCGGCGTGTTTATATATTAAGTTAAAGGGTCACATTCGGCGCTGTCGCTTCTTGCGCGACAACTTCAATACATCGACTGATCACAATACAATCGATATTTTACAAATTTTCACCTAGATTAATTATGTTGAGATTTAGTGGAAAGATGCAAAGCGCTCCTAGGCTTTGCACAAGGACATAATCTAGATGATAGAATAATTGAGAGACTGGAGTTGGATAAACTGTAGGTGGCGTATATTAACAAGGCGCTATAGGATAGATATATCGGGCTTTCTTGAAGACTTAGATGTAGTGAATCAATTTTAGACATAGAATCCTAGCTTGAACCAAGTCTGCTTTTGTTTGGAGAGGTGAGCAAGGCTACCTTATGATTAACATCATGTGACTTAAAATAGAGGAAATGAAGGAGAAAGTATTAGGTAGGTGAGCAATAGAAGTTCCATTCAGTTTATATTTTAGTGCAAAACAAATCCGCAAAATTTATCTCTAAGAACACTATGTCGTCAGGCATCCAGGCCTTACTAGATGTTACCCTTTTCAGTAAAAAAACAAAAAGAAATCATTTAACTTCTATCCAGGTCTGCCCTCCTGATAAGTCTTAAAACTTTTTGCCCCGTCCCTTCTTTTGGTGGTTCCTCTCTTTTCAGAACTGGTTTCGGGCGCGGTGGCAGCGACGGGTTTTCTTGTACTGGTGGCAATGCCGCGCTACTCCTGGATCCTGCCTTTCTGGGAGTAGATGCCGGAGATGCGATGTTTGAACTAGACTTCCTGGCCTTTTGTGGTAACGATGGCTCTCTATGATCTTCACCTTTTCCAAGTAAATGTTTTGGCAGAGTCGGGACAACCTTCCACGCTCTCTTGATAACCTCGTTCTCCGCCTCTTCTCTCTCGTCCGTGATTCTCTTTCTTACAGACTTATCGATCTCTCCTCGCTCTTCCGCTTCTTTCATCCAGCGTGTCTCCATCTCCTGTATGGCTTCGGAAGTGAGCTCTTGCCGCATCATGCGCTCGATGACATCCTTCTTGCGTGTTCGCTTGTCACCCATGGAGATGAGGACGCCCCCCATAATGTTGCATGTGATGCTACAGCATAGTACCACGGTCGTAAGGGCAAATGGCCGTGATTTGTAGGGGATGCCCCATGTGCATGCACCGAGAGTGATTTGAAGGCAAGAGTGGCAATCAAGCAAAACGACGACGGCGACCAAGAGCCTGAGTGGGAAGGCGAAATGCGTTTCAGTCTCGTGCGGCTTGTAGAAGGTGTGGCTTTTAGAGAACTTCCGCTCGTGATATTCAAGCTTGGTTTGCTCTTCTACGGTTAGGACCGAGTATTCGGCTGAGGGGTTGTCGGTCTTGCTGCGAGTGATGATTCTCCGAGCAAGAGACTTCGGGATCCTAGGAGTGACGATTCGAGCGAGACCGCGGGGAATCTTCCGAGCAACCAAACTCTCAAGGTCGATTTCGGCGGGATGAACATCCTCTTTTCGCTGCTCAGGCAAATCATTTTTATCCACCAACTTTGGAAGACCGAAAGTCTTTCGTCTCTTGCCTGTCTTGCGGTGGTAATGGGCGATGTAAATCATGTGATATGTGTCGACTGCACGAAAAGGGGCCAGACCGTCACCTATGATTGCAAAAAGAGCGACTAAAACATTATCGACAATGTTGATAATGTAGTCTCGCTTCGAACCCAAAGATATCCAGCCGATGAGGAAAAGGACCCAAGCAGCGCCGAATAGCGTAATCAAGGTAGCATAAACTGTTACGAACAGTCCAAGAGCTGTAAGATTTCGCTGGTCAGAGAAATTTCATAGCGGATTGAAGGGTCAACTCACGTCGGCGGACATACTGCCAAAAGCCTTTCATCGCACGTTTAGATCGTGCTCGCCGAGAATGAAGCATATGTCTAACACGATCATCAAGCTCTTCCTTCTCCTCATGTGTCCAACCCGGAAGAGTTTCACCATCTGGCAAGACAGCATATTGTGCGTCGACTAGTGTCGATGTGATAGTGCTGGGACGGACCGGTATTCGCGGCTCCTGCGGTCGTCCTATCTGTGTACCTCCTTCTTCTTCATATCCTTCCTCCAATGAGCTTGATATGCGCTTTAACGAGGCTCTGAGCTTGTCGATTGTACTTGCCTCTCTGTAGCGGGCCGAAATTCTATATGTAGGTCGGCGATCCAGAAATCTCCCAAGGGAAGGGACGAAAAGAGAATTTTGGACATTGGTGAGGGTAGAAAGTGTAGATACTTCTGGGTCTGAAAAGAGTTAGTTTATTTGCCTCCAAATAGGGCTGGGCAGACATGCCCACGACGTCTAGCAAATCCACCGTGTCTGTGTCATACTCATTCTCAAAAGATTCATCGCCAGTAGTAACATGTTCTCCATGGCCAAATAGTGACCATATTGCGGCTCCGGCACGAGTTCGAGCATCGGCAAAACGATTAGCAAAAGTTGTTTTTCCCGATGGAACGAGATGGGCAGAAGCAGGAGGTCCTTGTGAGGGCCCAACAGGCGACAGGTGATGTGGAAGTTTCTCTGGATTGCCTCCAGATATGTGCACCCGACGTGACCCTCCAGTTGGAGATTCGCGTAGTATTCGAACACTTGGCCGTTGGTTCGTGGTTAGGACGGCCTTCACCTTCCGCCCAACTGCTACGACTGGATTCTCCGTCGCCGAGGCCGGCGGTGGAGGTTGTGACAAACCTGGCTGATCCATTATGAATATGTTTTGGTGACTGTGTCTAACAGTCTGTCGACCGAAGAGTCTGTGAAATGGAAAAGGAGAAGTGATTCAAAGAGTCCTAAATCAGCATCACGAAATACAAGTGGCATTACCTGAAGTAGGAAAGAGAGCCGCTGACTTCATCCACTGATAAGATTGCATGATCATAGAGGGATGGCTTCTTCCAATACGTATCGGAATAAAGTATTCCGATTTAGTTGCATGATGTTCAAGGGTGTGGCCCTGTTTTGGGATCTACGAGCCGCGTTGATGTCATTTCGCGGATCAAGATCTAGTAGATCTTGGGATTTTTTTTGTGCTGCTCTGCCCAATCACAGCCAGGCCATGATTCACTCTGCCAGCTCAGTTTAATGGCGTCCAATCTCTCACCGGAGCCTGTATTGCTTCTCACGATCGGGAAGAATATAATGAATGTGTGTTTGAGCAAGAGTGACGAGTTGGAAATACGGGTAGTGGATATATATGGTCAGGTGACCATAACATGACGTCAGTTGAATCTTTTCCAGACTGTAATGCAATTGGTTGACCCAAAGGCGTGCACTAGAGCGGGCCGCCCTCTGGCTGTCAGAAATACAGTAGGCTGCTAGGCTGCCTAAGCGGAAATCTAAAGCGGCCCACACAACGTCTCCTGTATCTTGACTCGCGGGAAACGACAGAACAGAACAGAGAGTAATTACAAATGTAAGCCATGGACGATTCATATGAGTACGAATTTGATGACGATCCAGATATACTGGAGCGGATACCATGGCTGGAGACTCCTCTCGACCCGCAGAGGCCCTGCATCAGGATCCTCAAACTAAACCGTGGAGCAGACGACAGCCCTATTATCTGCAGCTTACAGGTCGTGTCACTGGATGATAACCCGGAGTATGAAACGCTTTCTTATGTTTGGGGCGATCCGAAGAGTACCAAACCCATCACTGTCGCGGGTGAGCTCTTCAATGCGACAGACAACTTAGTCGACTTCTTGGGTTGCTTGCGGCTGCCAACCGCATCTCGGTTTCTCTGGGCGGATGCTATTTGTATCGATCAATCCAACGTTCAAGAGAAGAGCCGGCAAATTGAATTAATGGCCAGAATCTATCGTCAAGCAAAGGAAGCTCATATCTGGTTCGGCCGCTTTACGCAATCATGGACTGATGACATCAAAGGCGATTCAGGAAACTATATTCCAGCGTGTGAATTCACATCAGCTCAGTGGGATCAAACAGAGAAATTGTGTCGCGAAGAACTTGAACACTTTCTGAGGGCCAGAGGCAAAGCAAAAAGTCAACAGGAGGCGTTGGGTTTGGACACGCCAATCATGTCTCAGACATTGGCTATGCTAGACGATGTTGCAGGAGGAAAACATTTCCACGAGTTCCCGCTTTTCCTCACCACTGATTATAATGTGAACAGAGACTATTGGTACGTGATGAATAGGCAATGGCTGGTAATTCATGACTGCTTTCGATGGCTTCTTTCTCGCCCTTGGTGGACTCGGGTGTGGACATTACAAGAAGCTGTCTTGCCTCGAGTCGATCCTATTATACATGCATACCCATACCAGATCCGCTTGTCAAGATTGCTGGACGGCCTAAAATCCATTCTTGACCACTCAAATAATGACTGTTGCAAAAAATTGGGAAGACTCTTCTCTGTCGCTTACTTGCGCTCTCTCTTTACCCACGAAGTTCGAGCTTGGGCAGTGTATCAACATCGCGAGACGTTTGCAGAGTCGGAACAACCATGGCTTCATCTTGAGGAAGCCATCGATTCAGCTCGGGGACGGATTGCTACTGTTCCCCAGGATCATTTCTTCGGAACCTTGGGGTTACTTCATCCAGAGATGCAAGAAAAATGGTTCGCTACATTTGGCTACGAATGCACCACTACTAAAATATTCAGCCAATGTAGCAAACTTCTTTATGATTACTGCCGTAGTCTCCTAAGGCTCGGCGAAGCAAAAGGCTTTCAGAGAAGCATGATTAGCGACTTACCATCATGGGCCATCGACCTCAGCGCAGAGATCCCGGCCAGTTATGACGGCAACAAACGCTGGGAACTTTTTAATGCATCCCTTAAATCACGATATGAAGGTGTTGACAAGTGGGAGGAGCTCGTTGGCCTAGATTTAAAGGTCAAGGGGATCCAAATAGGAACGGTGGGCACGTGTGCAAAACTATTGACTGAATACGAGCTAGATGTACTGGATACGCCTCGTGGATATGATGTGATACTGAGGCACGTGGCTGAATGGCACCGGCTTTTCGCAGACCACGTAGGACCTTCAGACTTTCATCAGTTTTGGAGAGCTGCATTCATGGACAGAAACATATGGCTTTACTATATGCATCAACGGGGGCCACTACCAGCAAAGAGATTAGATGAAATCAGGCAATGGTGGAGAAGCTGGAATGAAACAGGCGACAGACTGGACGTCCGCACCGAGAAGCATTCTAATGAAAGTAAACTTGGAGACTACCATTACAGAGCGCTCAAGCTGAATTTCGAAAAACATCGATTCTTTTGTACTGCAAGGGGTGAGCCTGGGATGGGTCCTATGGAAGCTCAGCCTTCAGACAATATATTTGTTCTTCAGGGCTGTGAGGCACCGGTTGTCCTGCGGCGATGTTTAGGGGGTCAAGGAGGAGGTACATTCTCTTTCGTTGGCCTTTGTTTTGTTGACGGTTGGATGTATGGAAAAGCTGTGCTTGACCGGCCTGAATGGCAGGCTTTGACATTGTATTAGGGCATAACTTCGGAGCTATAGGACGTGGAGAAAGGCATGAAGCAAATTATATTTACCCTACTGCTGTATATGTTCGAGCCAATTGAGTAGCACGATTACGTACAAGGCAATTATATATGACTATCCACCAATGTTTAAAGCAGACGTCCTTGAACTACCCCATAATGGGTACCGGCCATTCCATACGTCTTTTCTAGGCGAAGCCCAGCTGCCTTTAGCAATTCAGTCCATTGAATCTCGGTGCGCTCTCTTCCTGTGAATGTCATCATAGTCAGGTCCATCCAAGCACCTTCCACATTAACTCCACTGGCGGGAAGTATAATCTCAGCGATCAAGAGACGAGAAGATTCTGTCATAGAACAAGCGATGTTCTTCAAAATCTCCACACATTTCTCATCGTTCCAATCGTGGAGGCATCGGCGAATATAGTATATCAGAGCGCCTGGGAAAGTTGACTACGAAGTGTGGGATGTTGGAACCACACACCTTTCACCGGGTTTGGCGTAAAGAAGTCATGCCCCGTTTTTTCAATCCCTGTCAGCCCTTCCTTGATATCAGCGAGGACCTCGGGTCGATCCTGTAAGATGAATTTCCCTTTGATGTCCGCGCAAAGCTCCTTGATTTGTTTGGTTGCATGACCCAAGCCACCACCAACATCGACTACAAGAGCGGTATCATCTGCCGTCTCAATCTTGCTGAGTTCGGCTTTGAAAGGAAAAATTCGGATAGCAAATGACGTGGCAAGAGCCTGCGCTTGCATAGCAGAGTTCCAATCTTGGAAATATACTGGATCCAGCTTTACATGCTCCCACATAGTCAACCCATTGGTGTGATGCGTAAATGTATAAGGATTGCTTGTCTCTGACTGAGGACTTTTCCACCCTACTTCCTTGAAAAATTCGGAAAGTTTGTTGAACACAGGAGAATATTCACCAAGCCTGAGGAATACTTCGTTAATTGTTCTATATATTGATAAAATGAAATTTAAAGATGGAGATAGTTTCGTCTTCTCAGGACTTCCTGGAAAAGCTACTGCCAAATAATATTAGATGGCCGATGGACGGCCTTCTAAGTGGAACAAAATAGAGATCCTTGAGTAGAGAAGACTTACATGAGCTTAAATGCTCCGCGAATACCTGAATGCATATATACCAATGAGTAGGGAGTATGCATATACACTTGGGGCTCCAGCTCCGCGAAAAGCTCAGGCACCGCAACTCGCATTAATCGGACTACGTCGATAGTCAGCAGCTCCTAGGCCAACAGCGAGTTGGATCGCGTACTGAGCAGATCTTCCTCCACTTTCAGTTGATCTGCCAGGACACTGGCCGATACTCGCGTTCCATCCAGTGGCAAGGCTTCGAAGATGCCCATTTCCAACAAGGCTCTGACTGCCCCGGTGTATGCTACCTGTGATCCTTATTAACCATCAGAGCCCTGATATTTATCTTGATCCCTTCGCAAACTCTACTTGAAAATAATCTTCACATCAAGACTTTGATAAACTAACGTTTTCAATTTGAGTAAACACCATGTCTACAGGCCCTCTTGCTGCTCTATTCAGAATGCGAACACTCGAAACCAAATTCGTGTGCGTAAGACTGACATTTCCAATCGTTTCCAAATCGTTTGGATCTGTTTCACCCTGAATAACCTTCTCATACTCATGTAATTCCTTTGTTGCTTCCTCGAGCGCTTGCTTAATTGCCGCAATTTGCTGGGTTGCGGCGGCTTTGTCCATCGTCTTGATTGCTTTGTCTCTTGTCCGAGATCTATCTTTAGAGAAACTAGCAAATTAAAATAATATTTTAGCCGTATAAAGACCCAAGTATTCTTCGTGTTCTGCTTTGATTTGCTCGAATAGCTTAGGATCACTCAGATAGACAGACGTTAAGGAAAGATAACAAGTTACGACCCGGGGGAATGGATTCAAGAGTCACATGGAGGGGCAATCCAAAACTTTTACTGCAAAAGGAGGGGTGCCCATCGCCAATAACCAACACCATGTTGCGGTCCATTATTCGCACCTTATTGCTGTATGTGTGAAAATGGGGGCATTAGTGGATATTGGAAACGCCTCGAAACAGCTTTGGCGGGCCGCTTCGGCACGCTTCTTCCCTATAGGTCGCTGCAAGTTTAGCAGTCCGCACTACGCTACCGAGCAATGGCGACAGCCTTGTGTAAACACCTGCTCTACATTAGAGTAGTACTGTAGCTCTCGTAAAAAGATGACGGCACTAAGGACTTCGTACTAAAAAGCTATTGGCAAAGTTATTAAGGATATCAATTTATTTCATTCACGGACAGTTATCACTTGGTCAATTCAATGGGGATTGGGTGGGGTTCCAACAAAATATATTTCACTCAAGCCAGGGTGTCTGCAATCTGATTTGCTCTAAATGATCCCAATGGCTGGTTCCCACGCCGGAGCCGAGAACCCTTGCTCCCCGGGAACGAGTTCCAACAGAGGCCACGCACTGTAATGTACAATAAAGCACAGTAGGATTGAGGGCAGTCGGGTTTGGATCCGGCATCTCCAGCCCTAGGTCTATCAATGATTTAAACCTACCAAAGTTTGTCAACACAGATTACCTCGACCACCATGAAAGATTGCGCAGCTACAACCCCTACTTCATTATGTAGGAATCATACGGTAGTTTATATTCAATAATAGTCATTAATAAACTGTTTCGAAAACAATATCCGCATAATGGCTACGGAAGGACAGCCGACCACAATTGGGAGCTCGGCTGCAATTGGCATGGTGAATCCCCACATCCCGAGTAAAAGATTTACGGAATTTCTGATGACAATAACAACCAGCCTCCTTCTAACCCAAGTGTGTTGCAATATGATAACGACAACGAGACTGAGACATTCAACGATACAGATTCTGCCTACGGAGGGTCACTGCGTCAGAGCGAAACAGCTTCTCTGACTTCAAGTATTTTGAAATATCGTGAAGAAAATGGGAGAACGTACCACGCTTACGGTAAGCCTTGACCATCTATTTAATGAAACTTGACTGGAATATTTGAAACTTATTTGTCTGCTAGGCTCGACAGAACACTGGGTAATTTTGAATCAGTTGATAGATCTCAATTATCACTAATGGCTTCGAAGGGGCCAAATGACGAGGCAGCAAAAGAACAGCAGGACTTGAGGTATATTCTATATCTCACCTTCACGATTAGGCTCTCATTCAACGTAGTCATCATTTTTGGACTCTTATCCTCGATGGTGAGTTATATTCGGCTCCCATTAAGGACCCCAAGGTACCAGTACCGAAGCACTACTCTGTTCTGATATTGATGTGGCCGTAGAATATTCTAGACCTTGGAACTGGAACAGGAATCTGGGCCATGTACGTGCTCTAAATATCTTAGTCTCTGATAATTTCCTATTTTATGGCAAATTTACACATTCTAATAAAATTCTCACATCTAGAGACGTTGCAGATACAAAACCAGGCTCTTTGGTCAAAGGCATTGACCTATCGCCTATTCAACCTTCATGGATTCCACCCAATGTTCGATTCGAGGTTGATGACTATAACATGGATTGGATGGACGAAAATCGCTTTGATCTCATCCACACCCGCGAGATCCTTGGTACCGTACCAGATTGGGTAAAGTTTTTCAAAAAGGCTTGGAAGTAAGGCAAAGCCTCCCCTATGATTTTAGCAATTAGCTGAGTTGTCAAAACAGGGCTCTCCAATCTGGCGGTTGGATCGATTCCACCGAACCTAATATCTTCCTTCAGAGCATCCACAAACCTTGAGAAAAGGAACATCCGCTTTCGTTATGGCCATCTCTCTTCACCGAAGTCGGCCGTAAAAGTGGAATGACGTTTGATGTTGCCCCAAATCTAAAGAAATGGATGGAGGAAGCGGGATTTGTTAATGTAAAGGAAGATATTAAGCGAGTAGCTGTCGGTAAATGGCCTAAGGACCCTAAACAGAAAGAGACGGGTTTGTGGAATCAAATTAGGTTAGACACGGGTCTGAGAGACTTCACAGAGAGGAGAATGAGGAACACCATGAATGTGAGTCATACAGCAGACGACAATTGCAACAAAATTAATAGTTTACTTTTAGTGGGAGGACGACGAGATTTCAGTGCTTGTCGCTAAGTGCAGATCGGCAGTCAAAGATTCAAAAGAGGGCCTATATATTGACCTGTAGGTGTTCCTTGAAGGGTTCTGTATTTATCTGAGACATTAATATCTTCAAGGTATCACGTCTATGGCCAAAAACCCGAAAGTGTTACTTGACTAGTAACACCACCTTATATTTGTGTCCTCAAACTATGCCGAGCGATGGCTGGACAATTCTGTGTAGCAATGTTGCTCAACACAAGGATTAATGTGAAATGTTACATACATACTTGCTCATCAATATTCGTTCTCTTTTCATAAGTTTGCATTCGGAAAAAGATTTTCACCACTTGAATGCGGGACGTCCCTCTCCGAAGAGAAAACTTCGAGTTAGGGAAACGGTTGGCGTGAAGCACACGTCGTAGTACTAAAATATAAGTCTATCTCATCGCAAGTACCCAAAGCTCTGAGAGGTCAGCTAAATATTTATTTGAACTACCATACCTTTTTACTATATCGTAAATTAATGCCTTCTGTATGCTAGTTGGTTTTACAGAGGGCTAATGTGACTGTATGAAAGTGAATATGTTTGAGTATCCCGATGTTATGTAATATGTTAGAGATTATCCAGCTTCCACCCAAACATAAAATACAGCGCTCTTCATTCAACTTTTAAGCATACTATAAAATATCTTCTGAAATGACTGCGACTACACCCCAACTCAGTAAACATGACTCCCTGGTCTTCACACTCATTTTCAATACAGAATCTAGTGGCACTGAAGAATCAATACTGATTGATTCATCACTCCCTTCGTGCCTCCCTGGTATTCATCAAACTATCGGCACCCAGCTGCAAGAAGAAGAGCTAAGCGCTGTCAGCCAAATTGGATCCTCATATTCGCCTGATATTCTCGAAAGAGTTGTTAAAAAGCTCACTGAGATTATTGATTTACATCCGTGTTATCCCAGCGCGTATAACAATCGCGCCCAGGCTTTAAGATTGTTGATAGGTGATGATCTTTACTCACACGAATTGAGCAAGACTACATTATGGAGTGATCTTTGCCATGCAATCCACCTTGCATCGCCTCCAAATCTAGCTCAGAAGGTGCCAGAGACGCAAGGACGCATCTTAAGGGCGGCGTACGCTCAGAGGGGGCATTTGATATGGAAAGCCGCTAAAGCATCAGATTTAAAAGTCAAGGAATGTGCAAAAATACTCCCAAAAGAACTAAGGGGAGTTGGCACTTTAGGGTTAGAGGAAATTGCTGTTAAGGATCTTCAAATGGCGGGGAGATATGGGGATTTTGATGCAAGAAATTTGGCTGTAAAATCCAATCCTTATGCAAGACTGTGTTCAAATATTGTGGAGAAGGCTATGAAGGCCGAATTAGTAAGACTGGATAGCTGTTGAGGTTGTGAAGATAGATATTGTTGAATTTAAAGTCTGATAAAAATTGCAAACGATGTTAGTTTTATGATTAGAACTTTCCGTCCCGGTGCCCATCTCTTTGACTTTATTTACCCACTCTATATTTTCTTACTTAAAACTACTATAAATTGCTACAGATTACCCCTTTTAGCTTGTTCCCTCTCCACAGCCTCAAATAGAGCTTTGAAATTTCCTGCACCGAAGCCATCAAAGTTATTTCGCTGAATAATTTCCAGGAAGACAGTAGGTCGATCCATAAGAGGCTTTGTAAATATTTGAAGGAGGTATCCTCCTTCATCAAAATCCACCAAAATACATAGCCTTTGAAGGGCTTCCAAATCTTCCTCAACTTCTGTATTTGAGGCATGAAGCCTATTGCGGAGATCTTCATAGTATGTACCAGGCACATCGATGAACTTGACACCACGTTGCTTCAGATTCGCAACAGTATTTACTATATCCGTAGTCCTAAATGCAAGATGCTGAACGCCGGCACCGCCGTAGAAATCCACAAACTCCTCAATTTGTGACCTTTTTTTGCCTATCGCTGGCTCGTTGATCGGCATTTTTATAATACCTCCTTCCTTGGATGCCATGACAACTGAATTCATTGTCGAGTAATCGGTAGTCAGTCTTCTATCATCAACTGTCCAGAAACGACGGAAGCCAAGACATTGTTCATAACTATAGTTTTTAAGTCGGATGCTACGGCTTTAATTTTGAGAGTCACTCACAAGTTACAAGTCGCTTCCAACTCACCCCAGTTCTGATTGCCAACACAATGGTCTATGGCCTCCAGTTGAATGTGAGGCAGATATTGCTCAATAGGATCCTTGATTGATATGGCGTCATAGCCGGGCAGAAAGACTCCTCGGTAATTCAAGCGATTAATAAATGTATGCGTGGTGTCTCCATACGTTTTAATAGTTGCCGTGACTACTATACCATTTTCGTCTTTTATGGATTTCGGTATCTGCACTCCTATCGCTCCGGCAGAAACTGCATTCGAGTACAGAGTCTGAGCATCGTCGACTTCGAACGCAACATCCTTGACGGCGTCTCCATGTTGGGTCAGATGCATGTGAATATCCTCAACAAGCTTTTTGTCATCTATTGAAGTGCTGATATCCACAGCACTGCTACTTCGCAATGCAGAAGTAAGGACAAACTTTACACTTCCATTGGCAACCACATAGGAGGCAATATTGCGAGAGCCATTTTCTAGCCCTCGATATGCAATAACCTTGAATCCCATTCTGGCTACATACCATGCGGCAGCTTGTCTTGCATTTCCAACATACCAAGTAGCGTGATCATAGCCGCGATAGTGGCCTGCACTAGATGTGAAATCATGTCTTCTGAGGCCTGCATTTGGAATTTCTGACATCTTCTGCACTGGAATACTAGTCGGAGACATGTTTTCGGCCTCACTTGCTGGATTTCGAAATTGTAAAAACGGACTGATTCTTCTGTAGATGGGATATATGGCGAAAACTCGGCTGATTTGAATATACGGCGCAATTCAACACTTATAAAAAAATTCTTCTTCCTTTATATCATGAATACATTGTTCTTCCTAGAATTATAGAAATTCAAATTAAAGCTAAGGTCGGCGATGCAGCCTCTTCCGGCGGAAGTACAGACTATGCAAGAAGTCACAACATAATCAAAGAGCAGGGGACATTTCATTGATTATTCCGGCGAAAATTGAGAAAGAATTAGCAGATATTTGTTCTGTATTCCATCAAAGTGGCGTCTTATTGCAGAGAATACCCGCATCAGGATTTTGGGTCCATCATTTTCGGGAACAACTCAAGCTAAATCTTGTACACGCACACTGCTAAGTTGTTTTCCGTCTTCATTATTAATACCGGCGTGCCTTGACTCGCTGGTCTTTGAACTCACCCGTCTCTTGGCACGAAAACTTGCGCATTCTGGATCCAAGTCAGATATTTTCGGAGTACAAGGTTTTGAAAGTGGTTAAAGTTACACTACTTAAGGTATTACAGTATGTAGATTTAATTGGTATCATGTTCTGAGCTGCAGTCGATCTGTACTAGTGAGATATTTTTTCCCAAAACATATTAGTGCGGCCCCAAAACCTCAAATTTCAGCTGCTTTGCCTGTCATTTCAGTTGAAACTCATAACTTGCATAGCTTAGCCATAACATGGCGGAAGCAGAAATTTAAGAGACATATGGCAACCCAGACTTATTATTTCAGAGACTTCTCAAATTCTGGTACATTTCTAATCTTAGATTACCACAGACAGTTTATCCGTCGTGGCTGCCGCCAAGATTCGGGTGCTCATTTGGTGGCATATCAGTCTCGGAATTCATACCTAGTTTTTCGTACCCATGTAATAAGGAAAGTAATACCGAGTTGACTAAAGAATGAGCTAATATTACACAGCTTTTCGAATAACATATGGTGGATTAAAATATTCTCCTAACGTAAATATACCGCATAATGCAGAATTGTGGCAGCCCAGATTTTCTTAAAATTTTGATCCATCTTCAATTTAGATACTATTTACTGACTTATTCACTATTTATTCTCTGTCTACCAAAGAACTTTGAAAAAAACTCTCGATTTCTGGCCCTCATAATGGCTGAAACTAATCTTCCGGTCGCTCATGAGATCAATAGTCTGGGCAAATATGCCAACACAATGAAATTCGAACATAATTCTGATAATAAGAGTGTAAATAAATCTATTAACCGCTAGAGATTTTTCTAATAGTTGTGAATTTTCAACAGCAGAAATACCGAAGAAAGGCAAAGTCCTGGAAGCGTCAGTCTTGCACAAGTCATCAAACATAAATTTATTCAGTATCGTCAATGTTATTTGCTTAATCTGATTTAAAATAGACATTCTTAGCATCGAAAGTTCATCTCGAGAGGTAAGATGTCGCCATAATGTGATTCAAATGATGGTTTGCTAAGTAGAGGATTTTAGCCATCAATAATGCAGGCACTACATGCAACATTGACTAAACCTGGTTAGAGACTTTATTTTCATTCATCTAAGATGGCAAATTTGAACAGTTGCCTGATAATATCCTCCAGGAATTCTCTCACTGGGTCCTGGGGCTCCAAGTAGCGAATATTATCCATTTGATGGAATCAGATTCCTTGGTCCTTCTGCTAGGAGATTCTCTGATATCAATGTCGAGGGTTCAAGTCTCGAAATACTTGCCGGAAAATACGATACGCGGGAAGGAAAGAGCAAATATGGTAAGCCAATAAGTGCTGTACTTAGAGAATCTATATTGTACCGATAATCTGATGGACTACAGATTTAGCGCAGGCTTTGAATTATGGTCAAGGAACTGGTTCTCCACAGCTGTTGGATTTCGTAACTGAACACACCAAGGTATCGCATTCCACAGTCCCCAAAATGGTGACTTGGAGAGCTAATGGTTCTATCGTTTATTCACGACCCTCCGTACTTGGATTGGAAATGCATGCTAACAGGAGGAAATACATCCGCGCTCGATCTAACATTCCGCATGTTCTGTGAACGAGGAAGCTACGTTTTAGTAGAAGAATATGTTTACCCTGCCGCCTTAGAAACGGGATTTCCATTGGGTATACGTTTTGCACCGCTGAATATTGATGAAGATGGTATTATTCCAGCTAAAATGGACGAGCTACTCGAAAACTGGGACCAAACTCATTTCGGGAGAAATAAGCCACATTTACTTTATACGGTTCCGACAGGTCAGAACCCAACAGGTGCAACACCTCCTCGCGAGCGGCGTAGAGCCATATACGGAGTGGCCCAAAAACACAACATTTATATTCTCGAAGATGATCCGTACTATTTCATCCAAATGCTCAGTCCTGCTGCTCTAGAGAGCAGCACACCAATACATCGAGACGCTTTCCTCTCAAACTTACTTCCTAGCTATTTGAGTATGGATACAGATGGGCGAGTTCTTCGAATGGATTCCTTTTCCAAAATTATGGCACCAGGAGCACGAACAGGGTGGATAACCGCCTCTGAAGATATTGTGAGGGGCTTGATAAAAGCTCACGAAACCTCCCTCCAAAATCCAAGCGGATTCTCTCAGATTATGATCTACAAAATTCTGCGCGAAGCTTGGGGACATGATGGATTTTTCCACTGGTTATATTATTTACAGATGGAATATACGAAACGGCGAGATAACCTCATGGTTGCACTCGAACAGTATCTCCCACAATCGGTGGTAAAATGGAATCGCCCTCGCGCTGGTTTTTTCGTAAGTTTCTTGGAAGGAACGTCTTGTTCTATCAATTTTAATACACATAGTTTTGTTCCTTTTAAATACTGACACCTTTAAATCTATAGATTTGGATTACATTTGATATTACAAAACATCCCCAACACAACCATAAATCATTAGCTACTATTGAGAACGAAATTTACGATATAGTCATTGCACGAGGATCTCTCATTGTTCCAGGTAGCTGGTTTCAGCCTGAGCCAAACACCGGCCCTGAAAAACTATGTCACTTTCGCATTACATTTGCATCACTGAGTCTTGAAGATACTACTGAAGCTATAAGGAGACTTGGGACTGCAGTCCGACAGGCTTTTGAGATTGACACACTTTGCTTATAGAAGAAAATATACAAACTCAGAATTGGAATGTTAGTGCAGGAGTAGCTTTTATATTTACTATAGCCTTTTTGATATATAGAAACAGTCGCGAAGAGTCGACCTTATATGATATCCGAAAGTGAACCTTTTTCATTGAAAAAATGAGCTGATATTACTATCACCAAAATGCTAGACGACTACAAGAGAGACGTATGTTTGGAGATGAACAAGAATCTCGATGTGGGACACATTTGCAATTACCACTCCAGTCTTCATAATCAGATCCTAACTCCGAAGACTCAGACTTTTTGTCAGTACTGGGCCGAAGAATTTATTAATCGCCACCACAGTCTCTTTCCCCTCCAGTGCTATGGTGCAAGCAATGTATCCATCCGGTCTTACAACCACGACACCACCTTTCATATCAGCGAAGCCCATCTTCTCGTGTGCCGGAGCTTGCTTCTCGGGAAACTTATTGCATGGGATATCGTCGGCGTAGACTAAATACTTGTACTTCGATAGTATCCCCGGTAAAACTTTGCTTATTTCAATATGAGCTCTATCGGCCGCGAAAATAAAACAAAAGGTGAAAAGTAAAGAATGTGGATTATGACGCTGACTATACGGCATTGGTTCTTCAATGTCGGAGCGGAGATAAGAAAACAAGAATGAGTTTGGATCTTCCAGAGCATTCGAAAATGAGGCTAATGAGTCCAATGCGGTAGTTAGGTTTCTAACAAATATATATATCCGATAGGATCCATTTTGAGGAATCTCTTGCTCAAGGTGAGAAGGGAAGGCATCACATACTCTGGTGACTGTGACTGTGGGGAATAAGCGACCTGGTATGAGCTTAACTCCAGTGGGCTGGAAGAGGTTTGATTTTGCGGGGTGCGAGGGTGACCAGTTCAGGATATTAGCACCATAATCGACACCATATCCACTTGTAAATTCAGAATTTTGTTTTAGAATTTTGACAAACTCGTTCGAGAATTCTGTTTCGCTATTTGGTGTTTGGCTGCTACCGGGGGGACTGCTAACTGAACCAAGACTGGAGCTGAATAATGCCGCATATTTGGAATCAAATTCAATAAGTTCGTGTGCCATTTTTTTCCTTTCTTGCTCATACGTCTCCAAGATGGCTGGTTTGGCAAAGCCTGACTCAACATGGTGTAACTTCCAGGAAAAGTTTTGGACATCGAGAAAGCCGCAATTCATCCCTTGCCCGGCTTTTGGCTGCTTCATTATAAGTCTCAACTTCTATTCAATATCAAAATTAAATGCTTACGCTATGAGTATGACAAGCATCACCACCTATAAACACCCGGCCATCCAGCGTATATCGATCTGCTATCCCCTGCCTAATCGGATAGATCGAATGCCAGTCAACGGTTTCCCATTCTATACAATATGGTTTCAAGATCCTGCAGGTGGTATTCTGAATCACTGATAATGCTTCAGCGTCTGCGGGGATTCGGTCCCTGATTTCGGAGTGGAGCTGGACATATATTCGAGTCACATTGTTCCCAGCTGGGATAATCATAGAAGAGCCGTAGTGTGAGTGAATGGTACACTTAATCTCGAGACTGATTAGTTTTATGTCTTTGAATTCAATGGCGGGAGGCCTACTTGAATATCGGGAAAATCTGTTCTCACTACACCGTCTATCACGCCCCAAACGTAAGTTGTAGGTTCCTTATATGTGACCGGAATGCCAAGTTCCTTTCTAACAGAGCTTTTAGCACCGTCTGCACCAAACAAATATTTTGCCCGTATTATGGATTTGATAGGATCTAGTGTAAGATGCAATGGATACTTTGGATTCGAGTCATCGCTCCAAAAGCTGCTAACTGTACAAGGCCGTTCCACTTTTATTCCCTTCGATTTGAGATCGTCGTTGAAAATCCGCTCTATTCGACCTTGGTGAATGATAGTAGTGTAAGGATATCTTGTATCGATAAAATCTGGATAAGTTTTTCCAGTTTCAGTCCGATGGATGCCACCTTGCTCTTTGTCTGCGGCCCAGAAGGCGAGTGCGTATAGTTTGGCGGGGCTGTATGCCATTATTGCGTCCTTCAATCCCATGTTCTGCAGAATATCAATAGATCGCCCTTGAAGTCCATCAGCACGGCCGGTTAGGATCTGTTGAGGCCTTATATCAACAATCTTGATTTTATAGTTGCCAAAACGAGCGAGACTGGAAGCTAACATCAGACCCACCGGTCCGGCACCCATGATTACAATATCATACTGCTCAGTCATTTCCAAAATTTGAGCTAAACTTCTTGACAAACGACTTATCTATCTTATACTAGTCAATATGGTTGATGGCCTAAAACGAGAAATGGTAAAGATAATGCAAGAAAAGTGAGGGTTGATGTCGCCGAAAACTATTGCAGAAAGACGAACGCAATAATCAGCAATTAAGGGGTGAGGTTACGCACGATCTGTACTATTTCTTGCTCGTAAGTGTCACCGAGTCCGAATTTATGCAGTAATGAAGAAAATGCAGGTTGGCTTGCTGATCTGCATGAGAGGTGGCGTTGCGGTTGGGAACTAAAAATCTTGCTTTGCAGATATGTACATGATTGGAATTGTTCCGAAATTGATCTACACTCTTGTGCCACTTATTAATGCAAA
Organism: Haplographium delicatum; assembly: GCA_037952705.1. Lineage (NCBI taxonomy): Eukaryota > Fungi > Ascomycota > Leotiomycetes > Helotiales > Hyaloscyphaceae > Haplographium > Haplographium delicatum. The sequence goes on from JAPZPC010000093.1 coordinate 61,215, forward strand.
ATGAAAATCTCAACTCTTTATGTTGTACAAATATTTCATCAAGTTTAAAATTTGCATTTGGGGTTACATCTCACAAGTTAGGCAACAAGTGGCATAGCTCGAGGCAATTAGCTGAAAGATGTTGAACAAATTTCCTCGGAAACTGTGTACAATCCCAAGATAGGAATGTCTTAAGCCCTCTCAGAATGATCCCTTGACTTTTTCAAAACCTTAGAATAATTACGAAGTGTAATGGGATTAATGTCTTCGTCTGACTCTGTTAGATGACACAGCGTGCGAGTTTTACGCCTCTTCTGATACCCTTTTACTCCTACCTCTTTATGGTTTTCTCTATTATGCCGTTTAGCTTTTGATGGTCTTTATGATTTATTTCACTTCCTCATTATAAGGAGGGCTAAGTTTATTATTTTCACTACTTTGTCTCTAATTTTTGGCCCTCTTTGTATGAACATATAGTTTTCCTTCACCTTTAAACACAGATAGTATGGTCGATTACGGTACTTTAATCTCCACGGATAGTGCTTTTAAAGATAGGAATTGGAATTGTGAGAGACTGATTCCAACCGAGGAGGTGAATAGTGATCAGAGTGCGAAAGAAGGATATGGGAACCAGGGATCTCTTTCTATAATATCATGTATTACGCTCGCGACTGTCATGAGCTCTTTTCTTGGTGGGCTTGTTACACTTGACATTCCCCAGATTGCGGAAGACTTGAATCTGGATCCAGGGAAAGCATTATGGTAAGTCATCGTAAAAATTATGAAAGTAGCGTCTCAGTCCTGGCCTGGAGTCTCTAAGCACCGAGGAATGGATATGCTAATCCGTTTATCAAGGCCAGTTTCCATGAATGCCCTCTCGACGGGCTGCACACTTCTCATTTCAGGCTCACTATCCGATGCACTTGGCAACAGGAAAATGTTTCTCTTATCTTGTCTGCTGCAGACAATTTGTTCACTGGCATGTGGAATATCGAAGACGGGGATGCAGCTAATTACATCTCGAGTCATCTCGGGCATTGCATCATCATTGTGTCTGGCCACTGCGGTATCTCTCATTTCCCAAAACTTCCCACCTGGGCGACTTCGCAATATGGCTTTTGCTTGTATGGGAGGCGGTCAGCCGATTGGCTTTGGCATTGGATTAATATCAGGGGGAGTCCTTGCTGACACTATAGGTTGGCAATGGGGCTTTATCATTGCTGCTTTGGTCTGCATATTTACTCTTTTCATAGCAATAGTAGCTCTCCCAAAAGAACAGAATTGTGAGAATGGCGAGGCATGGTATTATCCATTATGCACAGTGGACTGGGTGGGAGCTCTCACAGCGAGTTGCTCTCTTGGGATGCTCTCTTGGGTTTTATCGTGAGTCAATATTTATTGTTTTGGCCCTATAGTCTTAATGATACTGATTACAAAAAAGGTCTATAACTGATAATCCTAAGAACATATTCAACTCCCTACAAGTCATTCTTCTAACTCTTTCAATCCTCGCGATACCATTTTTTATTTTCTGGATGAATCGGCAAGAACGCCTCGGCCGCCCAGCTTTGATATCAAACTCTTTATGGAAAAACAAAGTATTTACGAGCATTTGTATAAATGTCCTCTTGATGTGGGGAGCATTCAATGCCTTTGAACCTCTCATCAATTATATTTTTCAAAATGTCCAGGGGTCCACAACTCTTCAAAGTGCCTGTTACTTTCTACCTTTTCCCATCGCCGGAGTTCTGAGCACTGCTACCACAGGCCTCATTCTCCATTTTGTAAGGGCTGATTGGATCATAGAATGTACTACCATTCTCTCATGTCTGGCCCCTCTACTCATGGCTGTGGCGAACCCTAAGTGGTCATATTGGGTCGGCTCATTCCCGGCAATATTTTTGAATTGTCTCGGGGCCGATTCACTATTCTCTATATCGAATATTATCATTGCTTCCGTCTTTCCAGTCGAAACACGTGGGCTTGCTGGAGGTGTTTTTGGAACGATTGGGCAGGTTGGCAAAAGCGTTGCACTGGCATTCGTCGCGCTCATATCAAACACGGTGACCTCAAATTCCTCTTTTGAGGACAAAAGGAGTCCGGATGCTTTAATGGAAGGCTATAGAGCAGCTTTCTGGTTCCTATTTGCTCTTATATTCGCAAGCCTTGTTGTAAGTATTATTGGCTTGGGAAAAGTGGGAATTATTGGTGCGGACGAAGAAAAAGAGGCCGTGTAAATTAAGAACAGGCAGATTTTTAGAGAGATGTAATCTTCAATCAGTATCATTCGCCCAAATTCTAACCGTAACTCAATCCTAAGGATAATCAACGTAAGCCTTGCAGAAACCTCAGTTCTAATCATGAACGTAGGAGGCTGATTCCAATGTGATCTCTGTCTCTCCATCATACTGTCGAAGGTCTTCCCGAGCAGAGGTAGCCTCCTCTAGGATAATTTGCTCTATTTTCTTAGATCTCGGGATGAAACGAGCCCGGAATGGCAATGGCCTCATATTCTCGCTATCAGTATACGCATCAATGTCCAATTTAATTTCATCTCCCTTCACGGTGTTAGAAAAATTTTTGCCACTTATAAACGATCTCTTACCTTCTCATCTAGTCCTGGTTGGATATTAAATGCCCAGATGATCCTTCCCAGAGAATAAAGTAATCCTTGCTCTGCTAGGGGCTGACCGCTGCATTGCCGTCTTCCAAATCCAAATGGATTCAACCCTTTCTGATTTGGGTATGCATGTTCAAGACCGTTCAAATATCTTTCCGGTCGAAAGTCGTCAGGATTTGGGAATTCTCGCGGGTGGCGATGAATCGCCCACAGGTTACCAGTTATATTAGTTCCAGCAGGGATATGATAGCCTCTGTATTCAAAATCCTCCGTATTTGAGTGTGGAATTCCAGCCAAGATGGCAACACTTCGCCACCGAAGTACCTCTTTCACCAATGCTGCAAGATATGGGAGCTTTCCATCAATTTCTTCCCATGTAGGTGAATTCCCCTGTGTGATAACGGAGTCCATCTCTTTTTGCGCCTTTTTCTGAACGTCAGGAAAAGCAGCCATCGCTAGAATACAACTAATCATTGTGCTGGTAGTAGTGTCTACTCCCCCTCCAATAAGGTTTGCTGTCAATCCTGCAACTTCAACATCACTAAGATTATGTTCTTGCTGGCTGTGCAATAAGGTCTTTGCAAAGTTACTTAATTTTGATGAAGCACCCTCCTTTGACAGTAGATAAAAGTATTTCCAAAATACCTGACTTTGTATTCGGATAGTACTCGGTAAGCTATATAGCCATGATGGAAGCATAGTCAGTTCCGGGACAGCTTCCATTAAGAACTTGCCGGGGACAACAAAGTTCACACATTCCATGAATGACAGAGCCTGTTGAGCTACATAGTCGTTCTTTCTGTCTATGCGACGGCCCCATCCAATTATTGAAGCTGTAGAAACAGAATATCTCTCAATTGACATGACATATGATTCTGGTTCATGAAGGAGGTCTCGAGTCAAAATTTTGGTTTCATTGGCCTGAAATGTACGATAACCTCGAACAGCTTGGCTGCCCACAGCAGTATGCTATATGTGATAAAGGTTATTCTTTCAGCTTTTATTTTTAAGTATTGCCACATACCATCAGTTTCCTGTGAATTCTCCATCTGTCGCCATAAACGAGTGTAGTTTGGTTTGTGTCAGTCGAGCCAATCAAGTCACCCATTACAATCAGGCGAGGTCGAGATGAAAATATATCTGCTCTCTTTTCCATAAGATCAGAGGCAACCCAAGCATCCTGGACTAAAATTCGAGGATGTCTTCCAACCCAGATTGTTGTCATGGGGTTGTCGTAATGCTTTGCCCATTTCTCCCACTCAATCCATGGCCGAGTCTTTGGAAGTTGAAAATGATTTCCAACAATAGGCCAAGGAAATGGTCCGGGTGGTAGCCGTTGTCGTAGCTTAAGCATGCGAACATAATCTGCCATTATAGCCATAAATACAATAATAAATAAGCTGCTTGCGATGGCTTGCAGAGCCTGCCTCCCATAGGAGCTTGAGCTGTCAAGTAACATCTCGTTATTCAGCTTTTGAGAATACTTTAAATGATTGTATATTTGATGTATGATTATTAGGGAATCATTTCAGAATAGTTTTTCTTATTGAACTTTTTATTGTACAGGCACTTGATGTGGGGCTGTTTCCCCTCAAGTCGGAGTAGTGGAGACCCCACATTCACCTATTCCAGTTCCGTTTACTTCTATCCGAGGATAAGCCCAATGTTAAAGCGGGGTTACATCTTTGGTATCGTCAGCAGGTGGCTACTATTCTTGGCAAGATATGCCTTTGGTTCTGATGTCAAATTGGCCCCCGAAAAGCCTCTTCTCAATAACTATTATATGTTCCGGTCCACTTGCCAATAGACTAGTCCACCCATCAATACCTCCATTGGCCAATAGCTTAGTCCATTGGCCAATGGACTGGTCCACTCACCAATGGCAACTAGCGGTGTAGAATAAATATTTTATACTCTATACCTACCTTTATACTCCCTTCCTTATCCTACTTGACTCAAAGATAGCAGCTACTATTACTTCTATTAATCTATTTCCAAATAATGTACGCAATGCCTTTTCAGTATACATTAGTAGCCCTAACTATTCTAATCAGGAACAGATTTCTTATTCAAAATAGGTTTAGATATACGTATTTCTAGACAACCCCACCCTTAAGCCAAAGAACCCTATAGAGTCGAACCTTAAGCACCGCGCACTTACCGAGTTAAGCTTATATAGAATAAGCTCTATTAAAAACTTTATAAAACATCTAAGGAGCCAAGATATTTTGTCCTAGAGAGCAAAGCCTTTAATAGAATTATTAATAAGCACCTTCTGCTTCTTTACGCAGGTCGAGACAAAGTACTAGCAGCTTTTGAACAAAAATACTACAGAATCAATCGGCAAGAAGTCTTATTTATTCTTAAGCTTTATAAGAACTATACCTTAAATAAGCCAGCTGCTACCAAGGTTCTATTAGTTCTAATTATTATTAGACAAGCCTAGAAACAGGTTCAAATAGACTTAATTAATATACTCCACGAACCTTTACGCCAATTTAAGTAGATTCTATATATTAAAGATTACTTCTCAAAGTATACTTAGTTATATCTTTTAAAAAGCAAATATACAGAGCTAATTACAGAGGCATTTGCTCAATTTATTACTACTTTCTTACTGCTAAAAAAATCGTCCAGGCAGACAATAGCAAGGAATTTAAAGGCTTACTCCTTATTCTAATACGCAAATATAGAATTCAGCTTATCAATAGAGCACTGAGATCACCGCAGACTCAAGGCCTAGTTTAAGTTTAATTAAGCAAGCGAATAGAGTAGTAGAAGGTAAGCTAAGAGCTTGGAAAATAGATAATAGTTTAATTTAGTAGGAAAATAGCTTACTTAAGGTTACCCTTACTATAAATACCCAGAAACATTCTACTATTAGATATACACTAGCTAAATTACTTTTCCGAGAACGTATATCATATATCGACTAGCTTAATAGCTAGAAACAGGAGGATCTTTCTATTAGGATTAGTCAAAAAGCCTCTACTCTAGCTCCTATCTATGCTCTTAGTCCAAGCCTACTAGTATAGTCTAGCTTAAGGATTAATATTAGAATCTTAGGGCAGAACTCTCAAATTACTATACGTATTAGCCTAAGGCTGGCTTAAAAATTAGCTTACGCATTACTCCACCAACCCAAAGCTCTCTAGTCGAGGAGTAGTTTAATATAGAAGCATATGATACTAAGTAGAGACCTAAACCTAAACCTGAACCTGAACCTGAACCCGAGCCCGAACCTAAACCTAAATCTGTCCAATCAGGTGACTTGGTTATTCAAAAGGCCCTAGAATTAACACAGAGTACAAGGATAAGAATAGCGAAAAAGTACTCAAATTATGAAACCTGCGGGTGCATTATTAATATACCACCGTTGGTACAGATCTCAATAAATGCCGAAGAACACGTCTTTGCAAAGAGATGGTGCGAAAAGCGCCTTACTGGATTGGTAGAGCTGAGAAAAAGCTTTTAGCTGACGCTCGCCCCTTTTATATAGGCGAGGATGCGATTGGTCACTCATCCAAGGAAAGAAACATTTTCCGTTCTGTTTTTGACGAAAAATATTCACAATTCGGAGATACATCCGAAGGAAAAAATAATTAGGGTTTATGCTAAGCACTTATGCCGCGGAATAGTTCAAGTGGAACTCTTAAAGTGATATCTAGCATTATATTTACCTTGCATTTGGTGTCTCAGATTGTTCAATGGTTATGAAATCTCCGGATCTACAACGACCGTGGTTCTATCAACCATTAAAATCTCACAAAGCTTTGATACAATATGACCATCACCAGCTGTGGTCGCATTTAAGCTGGTTTGTTTATCAAATAATAGGCAGTTCTTGGCTTGTGCCTATCAAATTTTGTAATGAACATATTTACTAGTCCACACTGAAAGTATCCGATGAAGGTAGTTTCCATTGCTAGTACCCAGTGATAAAGCACTAACTATACGTCACAAATAGAAGCCTAGTTATAGCTTCATCTGGCTTTGAAGTTCTTACCAAGTACCTAGTATATCATCAAAATCATCAAATACGGCTATGCCAGAAGCAGTGATGCAAACGCCCTCGAAAATTTACCCCAATATGGGATTGACTAATTCTTAGTTTCAATTCAATTCATTCATCCTATTCCTTATTTGTCTGTAAGCTAAAATTTGAAGATTAAAGAATGCGGCCTTTCGCAGCTTTCTATCTTGGTTTTGCTCCTGCGGTCAAACTCGCACACCATGTACCGATCACCTTACTCGCTCCTCTCTTTAAACAACAATCCATACTCGATAGCGGTCGCATCTGGCTCTATTATAATTTGCAGTCAGTCATTACGTTCTCAGAGGAGCTCCGCTACTTCGACATTTTAGAAAGGCTTAAAATACCGATATCTAGCCTAGCAACGTCAGACTCGGCTACACTTCGCATCTCCGTTGCAATCGGGGAAGCGATCACAATTCCAACAAACAGAAACAGTAGGAGGTGCTTCATTCTTTCTTACGTTGTTCGTTCTCGGGATTAAAATTTGTAAGGGAAGCTTTTGGTCAGTTCGTTGACGGTGGTTACAGAAGGAATTCATATAACCAGAGCAGTGCGGAGAAAATTCTAGGACCCTTTCAAGGCAAAACGCAGCAGGGTTATATTCAGCCCGCTTTGAGTTGCGGAGGGGACCTTCTGTCTTTCAAATTCGTAGTGGAGGCATGAGGGTTGCGTTCTCGTATTCGCTACCAATCCCACTGCCATGCAAGGAGGAGGGGTTTTTTTTGTGCAACCATTTAAATGGCATTATCCTAGTCCTAGATCAAAGCGGGGAGGGGAAGAGCTGAAGGAGCTGCTCCCTCACATATTTCTGCGAGGGAATTTTTAAATAACGCCCGATATCCAGATCTGGATAAGGGAGGAGATTGGGAAACAGAAAGCACGATTATCTCGGTATGGACTCTGGATTGGACGATTTGTTTTACTCTGCCTGCAGACACCACTCTTTTCTCCTTCCTGGGTCCTGTAAACTATCGCAAGTTCCAACTTTACTTTCGGCATAATGGTTTTATATCTAGTAATTATTGCATACCTAAATGGCCCGGTTGCATGAAGCCCTGGTCTCCAGATTACATGCTGTCGATTTCAAAGGCAGAACAAGACTATACTTCTTGCCCTGCACCTCTATCGGAGGGTTGGAGCGGAAAGTCGCTAATCCGTCTCCTATCGACCGCAGTCTATCAAGATCAAAATGTTGTGGGATTGGTGAGTCTCGACATAGGCCAATAATATTCGTAAATTCCTTCCCATAAGCAAAGAAATCTTCTATCAGGTCATGAATTCCAACTTATCGAGTTTCTACAAGCCACGAGCTCAGGGTTCTCCTTCTCAGTAGCAGGCTTCAAACGGGTTTGACGCCGGGAATGATTGTGATGAGATAGTACAGAATAAAATCTTGGTATATGAACTCAAGGCCCGCCTCTAATCCCAAAAATACTCTATAGCTTCCATGCCTGCGTCCTTTTCAGCCAGCTTTTCTGCATGTCTCGTAGAAAGCGTGTCCACCTTTGAATCACATGATGGCCGAATCACTTTACATTGACCCTCCTCTTCCTACAAAGGTCCTTCACCAATTTCTCTCCTGACTTGGATTGAAAACCTCACCGTCTGCCCGAATGGCCAAATACTCTTGACAATTCTTACCACTCCTGAACTATATATGATTGACCCCACTGACCAAGAAAAAGCAATGCTCGTTCACTCGTTTCCTGAGGTCTTTGCATTGACAGGCATCGTCGAAGTCAAAGACGATGTCTTATATGTTGGAGGGGGAAACTTCAATACTAAAATGATCGGAAATGAAGTAGGCTCCTATCACATTTGAGAAGTTGATATGTCGTGTTTTGAAAATGGATCGAAAGTCAACGTCAAAGAAATCACACACTTAAAAGCAGTTGGCCTTCCAAACGGATTTGAACTGCTTTCCAAAGAAAATGGAACATTTCTCATCGCCGCCTTGGAAGTTGGTGCCAATGGGGAGTCAATGTTGATACTGGAAAGCACTCTATCCTCATTGAAGTTGACGAGATGAAGTGTGATCCACCACCAGCATTCCTCATGGGAGTCAACGGAATCAAAATCCTAAACGGCTACCTATATTGGACGAACACGAGCAAAAAGAAATTTTGCCGAGTCAAGATCTCCGAAGTGGATGGAAAGGCTGCTGGTTCTGTCGAAAGGTTAGAGAAAGGTTTATTGGGTGACAATTTTGTATTTGATAAGAATGGTAATGCATGGGTGGCTCAACATAATTTGAATACAATTGCAGTTGTAAAGGTTGGCGGCGGCACCATCATTGCGACTGGAAAGTTAGATCAACTCACCGTTGCGGGAAGCACTGCGTGTCAGTTTGGAAGAACTCAGAAAGGTAATAAAGTCTTGTATGCAGTAACGACCGGGGGGCTCAGTGGCCGCTCGTTGTAATGGATACAACTCGCTTTTGATATATGGATTTTGAATATGCCTTTACGTACTTGTAACTAGAAAAATTCACAATTTTTTAAGAATCTTGTTTTCGGGAGCAAAAACTGCTTCTAGATGTTTACCACCTTATATTAGCTAATACCTGAGTAGGTATATGATGCTTATTAAAGTTGAAAACTGTACCATTGTTAGTTATTGGGTCAAAAGCGCTTTACGTATGGCGAGAATACCAAGAATCTTTTGGAATCATTCAACTGGACTCTTATCCATAACTGCGCTTTACATATCCAAGACACTCGCAATTGAGCGTCGGCTTCGGTTTGTGAAGATTTGGTAACAAGCCTAGTTCTTTATAGGAAACCCAGCACTCCACAATTCTCCGACCCTGAAATGATTTTCTTAAGTACATTAATATACATCATTCTAGTGACGTTCTACTTCTCCAATTTTTAATATCTATTACAGACTCTCAAGACCCTCCACCACCAGTGATCATCATGATCTGAACCGTTCTCAGCCTATCAATTTCCTTCTTTAACATTACCAAGCATGTAGCCACCACAGTAACCTCATCCACTAGCTCCCTTCCATCTTCATTTTTCAGACACATCTCCAGCCTTCCACCATTACCTGCAGTGCTCGATTTCGTCCCTGGGGTCCTAGTCTCCTCACTCCTCACCATCTGTGCCACTTTCACAATCTCACTATCTCCGTTCTCCTTTACTTTTACCTTTTCCAAAATCAATAAATTATTAACTCCTTCTGGTCTCTCCTTTTTGCTTGCGTATCGCCACTCGAACTTTCCCCACTTCGGGCTGTTCATTATAATTGTCCGACTCACCAAACTCTTACCCACCATTTCAAATTCATCAACCTCAGAATTGCCGGTGTCTATATCTCCAATTCTCACAACAGGATTTCGATACGGCCCAAATACATACGTCGTGCTTGCTACTGCCTTCCCTCTTTCGTCTTCGGCATCCACCAACCGGCAACTTCCCGAACGACGACTATGTCGGACGGAAAGATAGACCGGACGCCCTGTTGAGAGAGAGAATATTGGTATTTCAAGCTGTTGCGCCGGTGTGGGCAAGGAAATTGGGTATTTCCCTGAAGCTTGGATCTGGAGGGTTGATGCTGGGGAGAAAGCGTTTTTGGGAAGGAGGTCGCAGTTGATTGTCGAAGTGTCATCAATTGTTGATGCAGTTTCAATTATAGAAGCTGTTTCAAAGGGATTGATAGTGCTTTTGCTGTAGGTGGATGGGGTATAACCTGAGGCTACCGATGGTAAAGATGAGAGAGGAATGTTTCTCTGTGATGTGATTGATGCCATTTCAAGTCTTTTGGCTTCAAATGCCTTTATTATGTGTAGCCGATATGAAATATTGTCTTGCTGTATTGGTAGTATAATTCAATTTAAACATTTTTCACAATACATAATACCAAACGAAGAAGAGTATATATATTCACATCTGATCTTTTATCTTGGCCGCCCTGTAGCTGTGGCTTTAGCTGCGCTCGCTTGGCGTGGCGGCATCCAAATGCGGGCTAGAGACAAAAGGGGCGTGAAATACGAAACCCGAAGATACAGGATAAGCTAGTCGGGGCAGCGGGGTAAAAACACCCCGCTGCTTACTACACTCCGTGAGCTGCTCGAAATTCCTTGGCAGGTGGATTGTTGTTGCCACATAGGGATATATTTCACAGGAATATGATCAGTTAAGTTACAACTTGAAGAAGTGCCAGAACTAGCTTCGTAAGAAACTGATACTTTGTAATTTTTAGGATGTTATGGGTTCTGTAAGCGTTGAAGATCTCATAAGTCCAGTATATGGTAGATAAAATTTAATGTCTGCAAAATTGAGCTATAACTCTGGGTAAAAATCCAGGGAATCAGAATTTGATAGTCTACCTTACTGTCAATCAGTACGCAAGACCCGAAATCTTAAAAAAGGAAAAGTCAAAAAGCCAACTAATCTGTGGCTGTTGCATTTCTAAGCCCCACACATGTACCAGCCGGCATAAATCCCTTCAAACTTCGCCATTAATTAGTTTCCCTGCCTTACACATATCTTCGACCCATAAAGTCCATTCGTAGAATCCACGCATGTGAGGTGGTATGTTTTTATGCAAAGACCTCAACCAAACCACTGACCGGCCATCTCTGCCCCCTTCTTGTTCTCGATCTTTTTCGGCGCCATTTTCTAGATGCTCTGTCTTTGTAATAGGCGTCATGATCAATTGCATGGCCACGAAATGTGCTTGTAGTAGTTGGCATACTGCGTTATTGGGATCTGTGAATTCACGAAAATCCGCATGTGGCATGGTAAACGAAAACATTTCGTAAACCTTTCGGAGCTCTAGGTAAGCTAAGTAGGTCAGAAAGGGATCAGTGACAGAGAGTGGGGCCACGTACCGTCTCTCGAAGAAGTGAAGAGATTCCGTGCCATTCCCAATAGGAGTGTGTAAAACCCAATTTCAACTTTCATCTTACATAGCGGAGCTATCTTCTCCAGCGACCGACAAGCAGCAGCTACGACTTCTGGATTGAGGAGCGGGACGGAATATAATGCTGATTGCATGTGTTCCATATTTTCATCACCGAGAAACTTTGTGAACAAGAACTTCATATTTTTAATACCCATGTGCTTTGACACGGCCAAAATGCCACGGATAAAAGCCATATATTCCCCTAGGGCATCATTCAAATGCACCGATTGGAATAGCAACGCGAAACATGTTGCGAGCATGGCGTTGCCTTGCTTAAAACACTGTATATCACCTGATATTGCCGCGTTTAGTGATTTAATGGCTTTCACGCGATGGGTGATTCCAGTTACTCTCAGATCTTGATCGTCATTCGATGAAGATATGTCAGTGGCTGCGAGTCCTAGGATGGCGTGTAACAGGAAATCGTACTGTGATACTTTTGGTCAGCGGATCCATTTATAATGTGTAGGAGTGTGGTAAATACATCTGATGCAAGGCAAGCGATCTCGTGTTTCCAAACAGAGGAATTGCCAAGAGGATGATGCGGATACGCAGTCTGAATGAAGTGGTTGAAAAATCTGAAGTCTTGGATTGTGAACACGGGTAATAGCGGTGGAGGATTTTCTGCCAAAACTTCAACTTCTGGCATCGGGTTTCGTATCAATGCCTCCATTTGGGTTATTTGTATGTCGGGCCATTCGCATTTTAGCCCCCGATGGGAACAATAGTCGCATGAGGGTCGATTTTCCTTGCACTAAAGACGAGTATGATAAGCAATAGTTGCTTTAAGTTTTTAATTTAAATATACTTACTTTTATCCGCGACTTCTTGCAGTTGAAGCAGCCAGTCCTAGATTTGGTGTGACCTTTCCGTCCTCGTTTTCTGACGCGATCATCTTGGCCCTTCGGCAACTGAACTTCGGGAGATAGAACAGTTCTGTTGTTCACTGCAGTGTCTGAAAAGGGGCTCCATCCACCTAGCGTACCAGAGCTGGTATCTGAGGGAGTTGATTGAAAACCTCTATCCATGAACGCTGGTTGTGGGGTTGGTTGATTCATCTCACAAACTGCTCAACTTCATCACTTTGAGCCAACATGCAGTAAAGGTGTCAAGGCTTGTCTGACGTTGCACTCATAGGAGTTTCTTTAGTCAATCCAAATTGAGAATCAATGAAACTTCTTAACTAGTATATTTATTAATCTTGTTGCCTGATATCAAATGTTTTCAGTGTTTTCACGGGAGCACTTTGTGGCAGTGCCTTTAGATCACCGTTGGGTGCATGGCCGGCAGAACTACACCGCCGTCATGAGATACTTACTACCCCATCACGTGGTTATGGTTCTATCAATACAACTTATGTACAGAGATCAAAGTAAAAATCATTCAAAATGATATTCTGTGAACTCGATTATATACGAAGATTTTACCTAGAGAATATCATATTCTTCTCGAACTTGATACATTCCCTCTCTTTGCCATTTGGCAAAGCTCATGCCAAGAAAGCCAATCAGCATCCGAGGTCAAACTCAAGCCAAGACTCTCTCAGTGATAGCAAATGGAGCTAGAACGGCAAATTCCTTTTCCTATTTTGGTGCCTCTGGAAGTCCTTCTTTTTTTCTCCGTTGTACGCCTTCCAATCGCCAGAGTTCAACAATACTTCTGCCCTGCTACTGTTGTTCGATTTTCTGTGGTTCACAATAGGCAAATCCATAAAGCGGAAAGTCTTTTAAACTCCCCAGCGCTCTCTTTAAGTCAAGAAATAACCTATATTGACTTGTCGCTCACTCAAAATGCGAATTGACATGATGAGCGACCGCGAGCTCATCGCCTTCGAATTCTTCACAAACAGGACAGGTACTCACTAATGAGTTGGCATCCGAGTAGAATTCGACTCCATCACTCTGGGATATTCCAATTTCATCATCGGCATCCACCCCAGTCTCGCTTTCTCGTGCCTTCAAGGCTTTTGTTTTTCGTTTCACAACAACATAGTCAGCAAGGCTCAAGCCCGCACTTGAGTTATTGAGCCGCTCTGTCCCCTCATTCATCCTGCTACCTCCAAAACCTTCCATGTTTTCAACCATCTTCCTCCCACTTCCAATCTCCCAGTCCTGTCCGCTGTCCGCTACCTCTCCCATTCCATCCGCCCCAGCCATGGAAGTATTCGCCTCCGTGACGAGTCTCTGAACCCTTCCAACCCTTCCATCTCTTAAGCGCACTTTAATACCTCTATAATGCCCGCCTTTCGTCAAGAGTTCCGCTACAACACCTTGCACCTCACGCCCTGTTCCCTGGTCCGCCTTGAGGACGATGGATACAGCTGCGCCGGGAATAACATGGGCTGTTGTAGGAACCTGAGGCTGTGATTCTAACGGTTGAGAAGAGTTCCTTTGCCGGTTGTCAAACCCACTGCCTCGTCCTCTACCTCTTCTTTGACCCGATGATTGACCTCGATTCGAGGAGCGATTTGCGTGGCGTGCTGAATTCATTCTTGTTACCCTTTCGCAACTTTTCTAGAGAATAGCCGTTAAGATTTGCACATGAGCATCACTATAAACGTGTCAAGACGCAGGGAGACTTTTATGAAGATCTCCACACTGATTTGATGCTTATATGTGTAGAAGATGAAATGTGATTCCTGAGAAGATCATGCCTCTAGCGCTAAGCGAGTGCAACATTTCTGATCATTCTGTCATGTGGCCTGAGGGTGATATTTCAGTCTTCTCGGGGTTTCCAATGTATTTTGATTGTGGCTTTGGAATGAAAAATCAAGGCTTATAAAGTTAAGCTATATCCTAATTCTTAATACGAATTATAGGAGTATTTGATAATTTCATCACGTGATTTCAGGCCCTCCACGCTCAATTTACATTTAGATATCGAACTCAAATTTAACCATCATTCAAGCAAGCAAATGAGACAAGGCAGTCCGTGGAAAAATGAAAATTTATTCACATCAATCTATATGAATAGTAATTGGTCCCATAAAGCTTTTTATATTGCGAACCAAAACGCTGCTTTACTCAGCGTGATCACCGAAGTGTCCCTATACTATACAATACAATTACATGACCTGTCTAGGAGCATGATAGCAGCATCTAGCAGTTAAGCTGATAAATTCCAAAAAAGCTTTCAAAATTTTTGAGACGTGGGAAATTGCAAATATATCAGGCAAAGTCCTCGCAGTCCACCCATGGTATCATACTTCGTAAAATGGCCAAAAACCAATCCAGTGTCGTACATTCATACATTCATACACTCATCAATCCCTCATCTGCAAGTTCACCATCCGCTCCCATTATTCCATGAATCTTCTCTGGTAGGTCTCCTCCGTGATTCTTCCCTCTCCCAGCTCTCTGTCCGCGATGGCTTAGAGGATCTCGGTAGCTTCTTGATATACCCATCAGGCCTATCCCACTGACCCTGCTTATCGTCAAAAACATTGACATAGAGAATTCTTCCATCAACTAGCGTCTCCACCCAAGAGTTTTTCATGTGGTCTATAAGTAGATCTCGGTCTTTCGACTTAATCAATACCTCGTCTAACTTTGGGACGGGATATGGCTTCGATTCTATGGCTTGAGGTGCAGGCTTTGCTGCTTCGAGTCTTAGACTGAGTCTTTCCAGTGTTTGTGTCACTTTCTCCTCGACATTTTCAACGATTTGGAATAGCTCTCCAAAACGAGGGTTTTCAGTCGTGCTTTGTTTGTATGCGATGTCTTTCAATCTGGGCTGGACTTCCTCCTGGATTTTTCTGATACATCGAGTCAAGGAAGTCCGCGATAGTTCATCACCCAGATCCATGCGTGAGCCGATGACATTTCGTATGGCGTTGAATTCAAATTGGATCTCTTTGACGCCATATTGGAGGCCGGATTGTAACCGATCGAGGGCGTCTGTTGTCGGACCCAGTCGTCGATTAGTCCGCACAGATATGCAGAGTTGATAACAATACGAAAGCTCTTGGATGAGCTTGTCAATTTGGTCTTTAAATGCGGTGGGAGACATCGCAGGTGAGATGCGGTAAAAGGTGGTTCTGTAAGTAGAAGGCAGCTTGGCTGATTTATGCTTGACTTTTTTGAAAGAGAGTTGCGCAGTGCTAGAAGGCCTAATAATTTCTTTATTTGAGCGGCGATTGGCATGAAACGAAAACGATCAATGAAGGGAAGAGAAGGTGTTTATATCAACAATGGAGAGCTGGTGAGAGTTGTCTCCACCCCCTTGGGCATGAAAGCGCAACAACATGGTTCGGAAGATTTCAGTCTCAGCCACAGCTTCCAGGCTGCTTTGCGATAACGGTGGAGAGAAAGAGGAATTGGGGTCGATTTCCCAAGCCACTCCCGCGGATGCGTCAACAGGGAGGCCAATTGTATTCGCAGGGTGATTGTCCAGTGACTGCCTGTCATCGATGCGGCCACATCTTCGCTCGGTGTGAGTAACTGGACAATCCATTCACCGAGATGGTGGGGTTCCAAGGCAACGAAGCTTCAGGCAGAATTTACCGTCCATGACCAACAATGCAGGACTCTACGGGTGAGTCCGGTGAAGGAGTGCAGACGAGGAGTCGATTTTGAATCCTGAATTGTTCCACATTAGTTGTTTCCCATATCTCTAGTTCACCAAAAATCTATATTATCTCAGAAGAAAATTCATCGTTTTGGATTGTTTGGGGAAGGGAAAACGCCAAAGGAAGCTGCATGAGGATCAGGTGATAGGATCGGGTCCTGTTTTTCCACGCCGAATTAGCGCTGCCCAGCCTAAAATCTGCCCATCCAGGCTCAGCTTCAGCACTGCCTCTCTGTTCGTCCAACCTTAATTTCCACCAACGCCATCATCTCTAATTCTGCCTTGCGGGTTCGACAAATGACGAAGTTTAACTGCGTGACATCGACAGGAGATGTCATTCACTGGGCCTAGATGCAGCCTCCATGCGCACCACACATTCAATCCATTCGGTAACTTACGGGTTATCTGATTCTTCATGGCTTTCTCGCTAAGGTGTGATTCAGAGGTCATCTCAATATTCTGGGATCTGGAAGAACCAGTTAGAATATCCACTAACCTGTTTGCCTGAGAGAGAATGACTTTACGAACGAGGAATCCTTGATCTTAAGGTATCCAGATGCGGCTTCAGACCTTGTTCAATAGAAAGAGAGGTTTTTGGAATATGCTAGACACACGTGATCTCTTTTCCAAGTTAGGGACGTAGAATCGCCTGCCAGACTATTGCCAAACTCCTAAGACGGAGATTTTAGCGGGCTGACGCCCTATCCTATGCCTCGTACTTTATTCATTTAGTAGCACCTGGCATGATTGAACGACGAGCGGCTCTGGATCGGGCATGTATATTTCTTTAACAGTTAAAGGGATATTAAGAAAGTACACGACTTTCTCTTGAAATAAACTTCTTTAAACAAGATTATCTCCTCTAAATCTATAGTCTCTATCACCTGACCTTTCATAAAACCTCTCAAATAGGCTTCGCCACGAAGTAAGTAACCATTAACTTGTGTATCTTTTCTCAATAAGAACGGGGTTTCGGAGCCAGCAAAAACGGCGATCAAGTCCCTCATCTCTGCTGTGTCTGGATCCACCTTCTTCTCGATTAATATTCTTGTGTAAAGAATACGAATCTCATTCTTCTTGGTATCCAAAGCTTCATACTGGTATCGGCTGGATCCTAGCCAGTCTTTGAGCGGTTGGCGATGACGATCCCGGGTGGTCCTCTTAGATGACTCCTTTTCCTTTTCAAAACTCTCAAAGAGCTCCTCCTTCCACTGCGCTTTGTTCTTGTCTTGACCAACGCGGACTATTAGCCTTGCTAGAGACGCCATGTTACTAATACTACCAAGAAACCTAACCTGGCGAGATGATTTCTTCAAGGGTAAAATTGGAGAACGCGATGAACGCGCAGAGTTGGGAACATGAAAGCATGTATCCAGGTGAATTAACTGTGTTTGGCTTGATAAAATGTGAGACGACGAAAGTGGAAGCCTACTTCTGAAATGGATTTATATAAATGGTCGTTTCATTATTGGTTGTGCAACTGTTAGAATTGGGTTTATTCTTATCCTTCGATTCTTTACTTTATAATAAGACTGAAAAAGGTTGTGAGGCAGTTAGGGCAGAGCATGGAATTCGCAGCCTACTAACTCGTGGATTTCAAAGGTAGCATGCACTGCAATCAACTTGGGAGTGATTGTGGTAAGAATCCTTTGGGTAATCCTACAGATATTCTAACCCCATAAGGGTTTCCACTCGTTCCTTCGGATACTGTATCGATTCCCTTAACGTTACGTCGTTAGGGCTTACTTCGCTGATTATGCTAGGTGTGAGATGAAGAAATCGACTCGATTGCTGTTCTAGATAAGGGGAAATGAGGTATTATATACACATAGATGCGGAGTCATAATCTCGGTAATGTTCGGGTCATTATAGACCCACTTTTCCAACTCATACTAGGATTGTCTCAACGGTTGAGGAGATATAATAAGTCTAAGTACTACGGTTTTAGCTGCTGAATTTATAAATGCTGTCTGAGTATATTTTATAGCCTCTAATCGTCAAGCTCGCTTACACCCCAACCCCTTTCCACCACATACAATTTTGCACCCCAACATGGCGTCCGTCATCCACCCCCTGTATTTCTTCTGGTTCACTATCGCCGACCCTCTTCTTGCTATAATTGCAATCTTCTCTAACTTGTTTAACCCATTTTCCATTCTCCTCTCCTTCACGCCTCGCGCCCTCCCACCACGTCCTGAAACTACTATCCTCCTCGTAGCCACGGCGGGCGCATACGCATGCTCGCTCATTTTACACCAGTTTGTCCTCCGCCCACGACCTGGTGACATTGCTCTGTGGAAGAGCGTCCAGGCCGGCCAGGCACTATTTGAAGGCTCAAAGCTCGCGGGAGTATTCTGGGCAATTAGTGTAGGAGGAGGTATTTCCACGCAGGTCTGGATCAACATCACCATTACAGTGGGCTTGATTTTGCTAAGGACAGCGTTCCTGGTGGGCATAGGAGATTGTAAGGAGAAGTCTATCTAGCCTAGATTGACTTAGAAAGAGTTGTACCTATTTCTATATAGCGAACAAGACCGGACTAATTTAAGGCCCCGCCCTCTTTTTGGACTCTAATAGGGCCCTTACATAAAAGATGAGAGTAATATAATTCTTGTATGTTTCAGGACGCCGTCACACATTATAATCCCAGATCGAGACACTCTTCAGCGCCCGCTGGCTACCATTCCAAAGTAAGTATCAGTACCACCATGCAAGGCAATACTTGGCACATCTAAGATATAAAGGAGTTCGAAAGATTTCGTGTAAGTTTATGTGCCCTATTAGCCTATCTGGATTATCTGACGGTTTAAATAGATTCTATATAGCGCGATTGATGTTACTGAAGCAAGAAAATGACAAGCGGAGGTCAATTGCTCCTCCACAGTCTATGCTGCGTCGATGCCTTTCAATCTTTCGGGTAATGTAACTCATACAAGGGTTTTATTCCAACAGCATGGAGTTCAACACAGCTATACTTTCAGAAAACTCATGGATAACCCTTCATCGCTCTCTATGGGGTGGCTGCCACGTCCAATCCAGTGACATGGGGAGCTCGAGGGGAAAAGAGATATTACCGAACCCGAGGGCTATGGTTATAGTTGATTACTCAACCACGCGGAGTCGAAAAGGTAGCTTTCGGATCAAGATCACTAATATACTTCATATGACTATCTAGAAGAGAGGCAGTGGAAATTCCCCTCCCAATGCTCTTGGTAGCCGAGGTTAGAGATCAAAGGTAGACTTGAGGGTAGAAACTAGAATGCGTTCCGGAAGTGGATTGATATAGCTATGGGCAAAAGAATTGTTTCAAAATGGCTTAGTCGGCCTCCACGGGTTGCTTAGAGGAAACCTGTCTTGTTCAATATTTAATATCATTACTTGAGAACTTATGATGCTATATTTCAAAAAATGCGGCAGAGGAGAAGGAGTAAAACATAGGAATCAGATGGCGATTCAGATAGTGTTTGGTCATCAGGGCATGGAGCCAGATAGAACCGATACGGTAAAATTTCTAAACAGTAGGATCTCGAAAGGTGCCCTCTTCCCTCGGATTTGCCGGCACAAAAGTGAAATGTGATTTTCCATCATGACTTCATCAACTGAAGGAAAATATTTCGAGTTAGAGTGGGGAGCGGATGCATAGCAGACAGCTATTGATGCTATTGACGAGTGAAAAATGAAAAATGAAAGATGAAAGATGATTGTTTTGATGAAGAAGGTGATTAATCAAATTTAATATATTCATAGAAAGAGTTTGTTCATATACACATCATAACATTATCGCCATCATTCATTTTGTTTAAAATCTCGCCTCTACTTTCTTCTCTGTATCACCTAAAGCCCAAGCACTCTTCTTCGTCCGACTTCTTGTAGCGTTGGCTTGTGCCTCTGTGAAACCCTTTGCCACTACAGCAGGGTTATAACCTAACTTATTTTTCTTTCCTACGACGTCATTTGACACGGCGTCATTGCTCTTCCCATCTGCACGCTTGTAAACAGTGACGACAGCGGCACCTCCAAGGCCTAAGTTATGTTGAAGAGCCACGCGAGTATCCTTGATTAATCTGTTGTTCGCCCAACCTCGCAGGTGCCATACGAGTTCTGCACATTGAGCAATACCAGACGCACCAAGTGGGTGGCCCTTGGAAATTAAACCGCCAGACGGGTTGATGACCATCTTTCCACCGTATGTAATATCGCCGTTTCGGACCATTTCGTGTGCTTTCCCTGGCGGCGAGAGACCAAGAGCATCGATTGTAATCATTTCATTCGTAGAGAAGCAGTCATGCAATTCGCAGACCTTAACATCTGCGGGTGTAACACCAGCTTCCTTCATTGCCGTCTCGGCAGCATACTTGGACATCTCAAAGCCCATGAGGTCAATAGCGCTTCTGCTGAATAGACTCGGGGCATCAGTGGCAAGGCATTGACCGGCAATCAAGATAGCTTGCTCTTTCAAGTGCGGCCTTGCATCAAGGAAATCTTGGGAGACAAGGACGGCTGCTGCTCCACCATCGGATGTGGGGCAGCATTGTAGTTTTGTGAGGGGATCATGGATCATGGGTGACTTCATGATTTGTTCGAGAGAATAAACGTCTTTAAATTGGGAGTATGGGTTTCGCTGAGAGTGTTCATGGTTGATACGAGCGATTTCAGCGAAGTCTTCGGCCTTGGCACCATACCTGCAATTTTGTTAGAAAGATACAGAAGGGCAGGTGAGTGTTAGCGTACTTCTCCATATATTCTCGTCCAGCATTGCCAAACATCTGGGCAGCTCCAGGCGCATTGGTAACACCGCGTGTGGCTGCCATCATCTCCCCTGTGGTGCCAGTAGGATTGCTTCTGTCATTCCAGAAACTCTGGAGACTTCCGGGCATCATCTTTTCGAAACCCACAACCAACACACAGTCTGCGCCACCGTGGCTTATAACATTGCGTGCAATATGTAAACCAGTAGAACCGGTCGAGCAGTTGTTATTGACGTTGTAGATTGGGATTTGGGTCATGCCAAACTGGTAGAAGACACGCTGCCCGCAGGTGGAATCGCCGTAGCAGTAGCATGCAACGCCTTGGTCTACATCGTCATAGTTGATTTGCGCATCGAGCATAGCCTTGATTCCAGCCTCAAAACCGAGCTCGGTATAATCGACTTTCCCCCTGGGCTTAATAAACTGGGTCATGCCAACGCCGAGGACGTAGCATGGTTCATTGCGTTTGATGACCATCGTGGCGGATATCTGATGGAGATAAAATGATCTCAGAGTTGATATGTATACCTAAGTACTCTGTATTTTCCGTTAATATCAATAAACCAGCTTGTTGAGTAGCTGCAAGTTGTGTCATGAAAGAAATGGAAAATCGAGAGCCCGCAGATATAAATATGTTTGGCTCCACATAGTGCAAGCTGACAGCTTCGGCGTCGGCGTCGGCATGGGATAGAAATATTGCGGGGGAAAGTAACCGAGGCATAACCTGGCATGGAGCGGCAGAACTACGGCAGCCACAGGGCTACTTACTCGTCTCTCGGGCTCATACCATTGAAAACGGTAAGGCTGGTTCTCACTCACTATTTTGTCGACCGTGTCATGTCAGGAAATACCTCATTATGTCGTGCGTGGGATGATAATGATAAATATATTCTGGATCAAGAGAAGAGGAAATGTTCAACCTACCAGGATGCTACAAGCCAGCCAGGCAATGGCGGGTGTTAATATCACGTGATTAATGCATCACCGGCGATTATTGATACTCAGTGACTTTGAATTCTGTATCGAACTGTAGCGGTCTCCAGCCTAACTTTCCAGCCACTGGCCCGTCTACCGCTAAATGCGGGGAGCACCGTTGGCCTCACTGACAAATAAGTGCAGCCGAGCAATCCAAGGCTGCGACAGAAACGTTTTCTGTGAAGACTTATGCCGTGATATACCACTAGTCCCTTGCAAATCGGAGGACACTATATAATTATCAGAGGGGTGTTTTATAGGTGAATATATGTACAGAGGGGCATTGGAAATGGCAAAAGGAGGACGCCAAAGCTCGAGGAATTCAAAAAATGGTTGTATGCGGAGCCTGGATAGAGCCGGGTTAAACATTTAAAATGTAGATACATCATGATTAATGAGTAATGAGTAATGAATTACGAGACATGATTACTATACAGTCGCGAAAGAATTGAGGCTATATCCGGAACATAGTTTAGTATACCTCTCATTGAAACTAAGAACTCTCTGGCGGGATGACCTAAACACATTGTTTCACAGTAGAATACAAAGAATACCAATCCAGAAGACGACCATTGCTGTCTTCCCGGTTCTTTGTTACCCATTACACTAGGAATTAAACTTTCATAATGAGCCTAACTGCTACCCTCAACACCGTCCACCTCCATCTACTTACCTTATCCGCTTAATATTATAGCCTAAGCATCCAAACATCACTATACGATTCAGATCATTCAAGTCACAACAAATCACAGTTAGAGTAACCGCATCTTGGAGCAAGATCTGTGCCAAACATGAAAGTCTATTTCCCATTGCATTCCCTTGCATTACGATGCATCCCAAATCTAACTATCATGACAAAAGCCTGCCCAGCACTCAAGCTTCTTCCTTGATCAACTCCACACTCTTGGTCACACCATCTGCCTCTCCGCTGTTGACCTTCTTGCCGGTCTTCTTGATGGTCTCCAGGACTTTCTCGTATGGTAGCGTTGGCTCCGTGATAACAGTGGCGGTTTGGGTATCGAGAGAGACGTCAAAGGATTTAACACCTGTGTAGAAGAAGTGATTATTAGTCGCGTGCTCTCTGAGGATAACTTATGCAAGTAGGAGAGGAGGAGGGGAGAGGAAAGAAGGCGGGTAGGGACATAGAAATAGGACACATACCATCAAGCTTGCCCAAGACTCTGTTGACGGCACCAGAGCATCCTCCACAGCTCATGCTGACATTGAATTTGTATGTGTGTTCTTCCGACATTTTGAATTATTCGTAGGTTGTTTTTGCTCTTTGGTGTTACGTGTTGAGTTCAGTTGCGCAGGTCTTACGTGATTGTGGACGTTGAATGAAGCTTTCCGCGGGGCAATCTCGCGGCGCGGCGGGGTCTTTATATAGTATTTGGTTGAATCCCTGGAAAGATCGGAAGTGCTGCAGGTGCCAAGTCGCAGATATGTCACAGGCTATTATTCGCTTTGTTTGAACCTAACTCGGATATATATGAGAGGGAAAAAGAAAAGAGGGGATTGTGACCGGGTAACTATTTAAATCTTACGGGAGTGCCACCCCGTCTCAAGTCTCCGCTTAGAAATCGAACCTAGGCCTGTCCGCCTCCGTGTGTGACACAAAGCGCCCACCGCCGCACAAAGCACGCAAAGAGTAGCCGAGACCTGAAACTTGCTCACGCGCTCAGGGGATGGTGAATGCTTTTCACGACAGGAGGAAGTGTCTTCGGCGTGAGGCATATGTCCCGAGAGGTGTGTTGAGTCTGTTTTGTGTGAAGATCGGTATGCGGGTGAGGGGCCGAATGGGATAGTCACGTGCCCAGAGAGTGCGCTGAGTGACTGCCGGCAGCCGAGAACTCTAACCCTACATATTCATATGTTGCTATCCGAGATATGTTCGGCAGTCGGAATTTTGTAGGAGTTATCAGGTCACAGTACGGGCACTCTCGGAGATGCCTAGGGGCGTTCAGGTTTTATTAAGAGTTGTTATTGCTAACCTTGCCTATCTATGAATGGCACTCTTGAGCATGAGATTTATAGGATCTATTCAACCTCTATCCATCAATTAAGTCTGGCATTTCATGATCTGTTTCAACTTGTTCTTCGTCGCCTTCCTCGTCGTCCTCGGTCGGGGACTCTAGGTCCTCATAAGGAGTGGCCCTGAAAAGCATATTCAGTAGACGTCGAGCCAACCCTGCGGGAGGTCGTCCATCTTCATTGTCCTCATCATCATCATCATCATCATCATCATCGTCCTCCCATTCCTCAGAATCATCTCCATTCCTTGCACGCTCGGCGATATCATCTAATTCTATCCTAAGCATTTCTTCATCTTCTTCATCCAGTTCATCAAGTGCATCGTTTTCAGCATCATCGGCTGGAGCACGGCGAAATCCCGGGAGGAGACGAGCCAATGCTGCTAGAGGGTCGAAAAAATCATCTGTTGCACCACGAGACCGATCTTGCCCTTCGATGTTTCGACGCTGGGCTTCGTAAGAGAAGATGTTTTCGTCCGGAGGGAGTGGATCGGCATCTGAATTATTACTTCTATGTAACAGGCTTGAAGGTGCGAGTGCCATGATGGCAGGATTGTCGTCCAGATACACAAACCGGACAACATCTAACGTTATCTCAGAATTGTTGAGTACTGGTAATGAATCGGCAGTGACTTTAGGAATCGTATGAGCGATTTCCATCAAGAGTGCAGTACCTTCTGGTGTATTCCACAAATCCTTCGTCTGGAGGACCTGGATTTCGGTAAAGAGCTTTTCGGCATCACTACGTGGTGTAATGCCCCAAATACTAGGTGGAACGTCCAGCGATAACTCGCTGAAAAGACGAGTAAAGAGCCACGGAAGCTTTTGCATCGAGTCTGAGAGTAACTCCCTACATTTCGTACTCTCCCGGAGACGTAGGGCTGCATATGCGAGGGAAGGTGCGGTATGAGTTGCTGCATTGCTCTGGTTCCCTTTTATGGCCCATATATTTGGGATCTTACTTGCAGAAACATCAAGTAACCATTTAAATTCTCGTGCTCTCAGAGCTAAGTGATGAATCATCAGTCGCATACAATATGGATCGCCTTCCGGGTCAAGGCTCAAGAGGAGTTTGGCCCACTCCAACGCTGTCCGGTATGTTCCTTTCATGACAAGAGATTTGATATATTGGTACCCTGCAAGCCATAATTCTCGATTCTCTGGTCGGGCAAAGTCTAGCCGCGCTTTCCCCTTCGATAATTTGGTGTTAAAGAGTGAGATTGCTGCGCGGCCAAATGTGAAAAGAGCGCGTTCAAGTAAATCTGAGGATAAAGCATGGTCGGTTTGATTTTTGGCAATCTTACTCACTTGAATGAGAAGGGATATATGATATGCTGAGATTGGTGAGCCATGTAAAGCATTGTGAATGGAACGTGTGATACTTACGATTCCGAGTTAGAAGAGCTATTAGGTTTTGAGGATCTCCTATCTCAACGAAACCTTGGAAATTTCGTTGCAAATTTTGATATGTTGAATCATGAACATATCTAAACTCTACAGTTCCGTCGTCTGCCTTGTTGTCGACCATTTGCATCGTCAACCCGCCGGTAGTTCCCTTCGGCCAATCGTCCTTCCCTTGTATGAGGTTATTTCGCCGTAATGTAAGCTCTGACAATCCCTTCCCGGGAGGGTGGTGCCCCTTCAATGCAGTCTCTAAATCTACTTGCTGTCTTTGAGCCCGCTGTCTCCGTCTCCCCCCTCGCCCAGCTTGCCCCTCGTCGTCATCTTGAACCTCCACAGCTGCCCTTCCAAATAAATTGCGCATTTCATTTGCAACTTTGAGGTGGTGAGAGTTTATGCCAAGTAATTCACAGACTCTCTCGTATTCTGGATCAACGGTGACGGTAGGCTTTCTCGACGCAGCGCCAGCAGGAGGATTCAGCGCCAATTCTCGTAAGGCTGCATCGATTTCGTCTCCATCATCCGCAACATTTTCTTCTTCCGCCGGCTTGTCCTGCTTGTTTTTATTTTTTCCCTTCTTCTTTTTCTTAGATTTCTTCGGCTTTTTGGAGGTGGCGACTAAAGCAGGCTGATTGCCCAAGTCTTCGTGGACTTGATTGTCTTCAGCATCTTTGTCTTCTTCATCGGCGTTTTCTCCGTCCTCTTCGTCCTCTCCGTCATCGAGGGCGGCAAAATTTGCAAATAAATTCTGTTTTGCTTTTGTGGGAACAACAGGCTCCTCCTCCGATTCTTCGTCTGATTGTTCTCGAAGTTTAGCCTCTTGAAGTTCTCGCTGCTGTTGGAGCTTGCGTAGTTGCCGAGTAGACATTTCCACACAAAGTAGGTCTCGCTGGCTGTATGGGCGAATTTTCAACAGCTACAGAGCTTAAACCCTTCGTGGCGTTGAGGATTTGTTCTCCGGTGCGTGGAACTCTGTGTCGCGTTGTAATATATCTGTGTAATATTTTTGTTTTTGTGATGGTGGTGGTGGTGGTTAGATCAAAACTTCTTTCGGCGAATGACGCATGTCACCGGCAGTATTCTGGGCCTACTGTATGTCTTTCTTCCTCTCACCTCAACCTCCGAGCACATGTAGTCTGGTCATATCCATCCCCCAGCCTCTACATGATCCTTTCTTAAGATGACTCTCTAACATCCTCTCTACTCACCCCTCTTTTGTCTCTCCTCTCGCCGTCGGGCTTCCATCTTCTAGAATCTTAAATACACGTCGGTGTTCCCCTAGCGCGCTTCCGCGGCGAAGGAAAAGCCCGACCCTGATCCCAGGCCAGCCTCAGACTTTGTCCTAAGCTTCAAACACCACAATCCGATGCGTCGAGCAGCAGTCAGAGCCTTTAGGACAGCACGTCTTGTCCAATCACGAAATATCCCTCTTCGCAGTCGAAGTGGCTTTCAGTCTTCAAGCTATGTGCTAAGTCTTCGACACGCCTCTGGATCATCTCCAGCTTCCAAAGCGGGAGCAAGTTCTACCAAAACCATCGCGAAGAGCGCCTCGTCAATGTACATTCGCCGGTTCTCGGTAGCAGTCGTATCAGGCTTGGTGGGATATGGAGCATGGTATGCGTACAGAGGACAAAGTGATATCCCAAGTGGAAGTCTTGCCAAGCAGGCATTTACGACCTCTGCTGCATTCTCACCTACAAACGAAGGGGCTCCCGAAAGGAAAGCTGTGATTGTCGGTGCAGATTCATTATATACAGGTGCAATTACTGGGGCAGGACCAATATCGAAAGATACGGATGAATCAGGCAGAAAGGTGTTAGAAATGCTTACGCCAGAACAAGCCACTCAGAAGTTGAGACGGAATGAAGAGTCATACTTAGTTGGAAGAGGGCAAGGAGTTGTGAGATATGATGTAGTTCAGATCCCAAGCAATGATCCTATTGAGGATGATCATGCAGAGAAGATCATTGAAGTACCACAACCTCCAGCGGCCAGAACTACAAGCAGTGATTGGATGTTCTGGGGAGTTTTCGACGGCCATGCGTACGTATTTGCCATGGATGGAATAATGGAAGCTAATTAAAACAGGGGCTGGACAACTTCTGCTAAGTTACGACAAGTCCTCATCAGTTTTGTTGCTCGGGAATTGAATTCTACGTACAAAGCAGCTCTTGCAGATACTTCTGTTGATTCTCCCTCATCGGAGGCAATCGAAGCAGCTATTAAGACAGGCTTCACACGATTGGACAACGAAATTGTCCACGAAAGTGTCGAGAAGGTTTTGAAAGCTAACTCCAAACTCGTTGCAGCCGAACTCCTTGCTCCGGCCTTATCTGGTTCCTGTGCTCTACTCTCTTTCTACGACAGCAATACCAAACTCCTTCGAGTAGCATGCACGGGCGATTCAAGAGCCGTCCTTGGCAGGCGAGGAGAGTCTGGAAAGTGGGTTGCCACGACTCTTTCCGTTGATCAAACGGGGGGTAATCCAGATGAGGAGGCAAGAATACGAAAGCTCCACCCTGGAGAAGAGAATGTGATCAGGAACGGCAGAATTTTGGGAGGCCTTGAACCGTCACGTGCGTTCGGTGATGCAACGTACAAATGGACTCGTGAGGTGTCAGAACGGCTAAAGCAATCTTTTTTTGGACGCACACCTTCTCAACTTCTCAAGACCCCTCCTTACGTTACTGCCGAACCTGTAGTCACGACCACGAAGATCCAGCCTGATAAAGGTGATTTTGTGGTAATGGCGACAGATGGCCTTTGGGAGATGCTTACAAACGAAGAAGTCGTTGGCCTAGTTGGGCAATGGATTGAGAAACAGGAAGTAAATGGAGAAGGAAACTCGGGCTCATCATGGGCGAAGATGTTCTCCAGTCAACAAAAGGGCTTACCTGTAGAGGCGGGGAAGGAAATGAGTGATGGGAAAGCGAATGGCCAGAAACAACCAATTAGACAGCGACAATGGGGCGTGAAGGGTGGAGAAGATGCTCGATTTGTTGTTCAAGATAAAAACGTTGCGACGCATTTGGTTAGGAATGCTTTGGGAGGAAAGGATAAAGATATGGTCTGTGCACTATTGACATTACCGGCTCCGTACTCTAGACGTTATAGGTGAGTGAAAGACCTTTCTGTCACGGAAATAATTCATCCAACATTGGGGCTAATGGCATATAGGGATGACTTAACAGTCGAAGTTATATTCTTTGGAAATGGCGACAAGAGCGGCGATGTAGTTCTTAACAAAGAGGCAAGTGCATCGGTACACGACGTGAAAGCAAAACTATAATGGCAGAAACCACACAGGCCATTTCTTGACCAAAAGTCCTGCAACGAGCGTAGATGCCAAATATCTAAATCATCTTGACCTTGTTTAGGGTTTTTTTTTTTTAATTTAAATATTGTATTCTAGATTCGGACGGCGCTACATACCCATATGCAGTCATAAATAGCATGGATATTGCTCTGATGAATGCAATGAGATGAAATAAAGTTGATGATCCTGCATCCCCCTTCTCCTCACATGCCCTATTCCTTTTGATCTCCAGTTGTTTGTCCTGTGTCATCAACATCTGACAGTACATCCGTACGCATAGTTGAGTTCCAATGGGTCTTATTTTCGAATTTCCCCTCTGTACAGTATCTCGTACTCCGCAGCGCCCCCTTGCTGTCGGGATATCATTTTTCCTGTCCAAAGGGATAACGCAGCCTCGGCGAATCCCACCAATGATGCTCTTCTCCGGCTAGGCCCGCTCTTAACGCACCAATCCCCCGCACTCACAGCTCTCGCTTCCAATGGGAGCTAACCATGCCTGGGATATCCAGGCGCGGCAGGCTTTTCCGGCCCAGCATTTTCCTCGAATTACCTACAAATGCCGATATTTCCCCTCCCCACAATCTCATCCCATCCTACCGCATCGACACCTGCAATCACCGACGTCCGAACATAGTCATTTCATCGGCTTTTGCTCGTGCATACATTTGTACAATTCTCCAAGTAGGTTTTCGCTTCGATATTGGCATCGCCTCTAGTCACCGCGGTCAGTCGCCGCGCATTCGGGACAACGCTGATCATGTCGGCGGGCCCTGGAACCCAGAGCATGCTGCCGCCGGTAGGCAGTATCACGAATGCGGCTCCGGCGACGGATTCGAACGCCGATCCAAACAGAGAGAACCCGGGTTGGAAACCCCCACCGCCGCCGCTTGATACGATGAGAGCATATAGGGCCTGCTTGAACTGTCGGAATAGGAAAAGCAAATGTGACCTAGATATTAATCAGGGCCGCCCCGTAAGTTGAACTAGATTTTCCTCGTTAGAATGGCCACTTCTCTGCCACTCGTTCATTATTTGATGTTGTTTCGAGATAAAAACCGTTGCCACAGAATGCAAGGCTTACTGAGGCAAGTCGTTACAGCGGTCCAGTTACATAACCGCCTTGGCTTACTTCATTACTCTCAAACTTTATTAAGTCAAAGTTGACTTTCCAAATTCCCATTCTTTTGAGCCTCCTGTGTGATGACAGAACCCATTGAAAAGATAGCAAATCTCCACGTGATCATTTTCTTTTGGTTCTCGTCGGAGAAGAATAGCCCAGAGTACTAATATCCATTTTTACAGCCTTGCCGGAGGTGCCAACGAGAAAACAAAGAATGTATTCTGGGAGAAAGCCATCGTGGAGGTCGCAGAGTTAGGAAGAAGGCAAAGTTGGATGATGGAGCGTCACCTAGCCCGACAACACCTGGAAACACGGGTTTCTCCCCATCGGTTCAGAGTTTCCAATCTTCAGCTGGATCCAACTTAAACTATAGTCCACTTTCTACAACTCATCCTTTGCCCCTACCATCCTATAGCAACAGGTTTGATAGCAGGCTGGATCGTCCAACGTTTTCTTGGCAGCAGCAGCCAACACCCACAACCTCTGGATCGGATACCACCAGCGCCTCCAAACATTCTGAACGTACGAATGTAAGTTGGTGATCATCTAGGAGAGGATGTAGCTCGGAAAAGTCTAACCTGCCTCAGATTACAAGCCCTTCGGACCAACTATATCGTCACCGTGTCGAGTCGGCTGTCAGCATCGCACCAAAGCCAGGAGATAGATCTACTATTCAGGAAGGAATTGCATCAGCTGACCTTCAGAATCCCTCGGATGCACTTGAAATATTAGCTCGGGTAGCAGATCGTGCAGACGATGCTGAATCTGCTACAAGTGATCCAGCTCAAGGGCAGTCGAAAGCTGCAGGGCAAACCCACATACAAGGTCACTCACCTTCTAAATTAGATGGCTATTGGCATTATAAACCCATTCAAGATGGCGTCATTACCCCAGAGATGGTCTACTCCTTATTTTCAAGGTAAAGCAGTTATATCCTAATAGATAACGTAGCTTACAATTACAGCTACGAAGAATTTTTTCATCCATTCTTCCCTATTATCCCACGAGAGACTTTTGAACGGGCAAGACTTCCCTGGCTATCACGACATGAACCTCATTTATTTTCCGCCATTCTTACGGTCGCCTCGAAAGACAACGAAGTGGTTCATCAAATATGCTATGATCATATGCAGCAACTTATTTCAATGATTTTGGCCGGAGCAGACGCAGACGTTGAAGCCGTGGAAGCATTACTTCTCTTATCTCAATGGGTATCCCACCGACCTCAAGCTTCGGTCGCTGTTGGCCGAGGAGAAGAAGATCGCGTTGCATGGATGTATATTGGTACGGCTCTCCGGCTTGGGTATTTCCTCGGCATCGATGGGACATCGTTTAAGAGTGACTCGCTTGAGGATCCTGCAAGATTCAATAGAAAGAGATTAGTATGGTCCGCATGCTATATTTGTGATCGGCAGGTTTCTGTTAGGGTTGGAAAAGGGTTCTGGGCGCGAGGACCAGGGCCATTGTCCGGTCTGAAAGCAAGCGATTTCCCCACACTCCAACCTTTAAAGCCAAGTGAGAATAATTGGGCATTGATATTTCAGGCAAATCTTGAATTAACCCAGATATTCTCCAATGTCCACGACATTCTCTACTCATCCAAGGGTCATGGCTGGAAGGAAATGCTCGAGGGAAGGTATGCTAAATACCTCGATGACTTTCGTACGAGCATCCGAAGCTGGAATGATGTCTGGGGAACATTAATATGTGAGATGAGCTCAGATCCTCAGTAATAACATAGAACTTACGGG
The DNA here is from genome assembly GCA_037952705.1 of Haplographium delicatum. NCBI lineage: Eukaryota > Fungi > Ascomycota > Leotiomycetes > Helotiales > Hyaloscyphaceae > Haplographium > Haplographium delicatum. Next base: position 92,668 of record JAPZPC010000093.1, read on the forward strand.
TGACAGGCTCCACACGACTTAAGACCAGCCTACTTTTAACTTACGACTACCTCCGCCTTTACGTAAATGCGTTTGCATACCAAGCAACGATATCTCGTGCTCTAACTTTCAAAAGGGACAGTCAACACAACCCCAATCGGCCAATGCCGTTGATAAATGCTACAGCTCCAGATGCAAGATTTATATACGAAGCCCTCGACGCTGCCAAATCCCTACTCTCAACATTTAACAACTTTGTCGACCCGCAAACTCTTCGTTATATGCCGTCAGCATATTACTTATTCATTATCTACAGCGCCGTATTTCTCTATAAAGCTAGGTCAACAACAACAATGACAGATGAAGAACGTACTGGAGTCCGCCATATGATCAACCAAACCATTGAACGACTACAAAAAGCCTCGGTGGGTGCAAACCAGATGGGCAGTCGTTATGCGCGGCTTCTTCAGCTTCTATGGCGAAAAGCACCAAAACGTAATGGCCGTGACCTCTCCCACAGAGCCAGTATAGATGGGCGCCACGATCTCACCCAACAGGACCCTTCTTCCAACCCACACCCCTCAGATTTCGACCAAGGTTTTAACAACATGGCAGGTGCCGGAGGCATGAACGGACCCAGTGGAACAGGGTTCAGTTGGTTAGACCTAGGCGCCACCTGGAATTTTGCAACTCAAAATGGTAATAGTTCGAGTGGAAGCATTGGGGAAGATGATGGATTAGGTATTGGAGAGGTGAGCCCATTTGATTTGGGCATCCTAACGGATTATCATGGACTCATAGAGGGAGAGGGTGCCGGTTTGATCTTTTGAAAAGGTCTTGATATAAAAAAAATAGGGCGGGAATGGAGTTCAGCTTAGGCTCTCAAGTTGACAGCATTCCAGGAGTTAGGCATGCAAAAAATATAAATTATGTTTGGTGCAAGGCATCGGCATTGCGGTTATGTTTGATGTGATTACAATTCTATCTGCTTTCGATATTATTCAAACCTTGGATTCTTCATAGATATCAAAGGCACTCAAATCTTTATTGCCACAGTCAAGAAAACACCCTGAACCGAATCGAATCTTAGGAATCGAAGTACTGAAAGTTAATATCAGAATATAAATCGTTTTGATTTTATTCTATTCTGCGCATCCTTTGGTACGAAACGGAAAATCTGCCTTACAAGTCTCCATGGATGATGATAATTTCAGTTTAAAATGAGATACTCTACATTGCTTTCAAAGAGATTCTATTACTTTTTCTTCATGGTCTCGTTTTAAGTTCCCTTGCGTTTTTAGCGCCCATTGCTAGTAATTTCATATTTTGTAATGATATTATGTTTATTGAGGATGGCCTTCAGATCAACTGGTAACTAAATGTATACACATCGGTTATGCTTGTGTGAAGCACAATTTACGTGCATATATATACCTCAGAGGTTTTGTATCGCCTCAAGAGTCACACTGCTGGAAGTCATGTGATACTCCTTTTTCACTTTACTCAACATGGCCATGAAAATGCTGTTTAGTTAACATTAGGGCTAGGAAGTCTACAAAAGGTGCATTTTTATGCAAGTACCTAAGTATATATCTAAGTGTTACACAAGATTCGTCTGTCGTTCAGCTCTTGAAGAACGCCAAGATCACGTGAAACCTTCCACTAGCGCTCTTCGGGCTTAGACTCTGTTGGAATGAGCAGTTACTTTTTTTGCGACCGCACCTTCTTCTCAGCTCTCTTATATAAATTTCAATATACTCGCTCATTTACATGGCCTTTTGATAGAGGTTGCTCTACAATGACTCCAAAAATCCAAAGATGGTCGGACGAGGAACATGATATACTTGTTCAGCTAACACAAGAGCAGCTACGATTAGAGGCGATAGATAAGTCGAACGTGATTCCATGGCTCCAGCATTGGAAACAAGTTTCGTCAAAACTCCAACAGCATGGTTATAGCAGATCACACACCGCTTGCCAGTCTTACTGGAAACGTACCGTCGAGGTTGAAATGGCTGATGAAGAGGCAGCCGGGCCAAGATGGGAGGATTCCGAGCACCAAATATTACTTCGTATGACCGAGGAGCAACTTTCTTTGGAGAAATCCAATCCCTCATTCATTATTCCCTGGGCAAGACACTGGGAAAATGTATCTCGAGAGCTTGAAAACAGCGGTTATATTCGTTCAACCGACACATGTCATGCATATTGGAGAATACTACAGCGAGACTTTCATTTTCCCGACGAAAGTGAGATTGGTCCCCAAGCCCAATCTCTTCGAGCAAATACTGAGACCGAGAATTTGAATGGAGAACAGACTCCAGCCCAGCAATCCAAAAAACCCGGAGGGTGGACAGATGAAGAGCACTTAAATTTGGAGCGGATTTTAAGGCATCACCCGGAACATGGGAGCATTCCTGAATCAGATGCATGGCCGGAATCCGTATGGACTAATGTATCTATGATTCACCAAGAAACCGGTTTTGACAGAACTTGGGAAGCTTGCAAGATATATTGGCAAAATTATGGAAAATTGCGAAGTGGGCTTTACGCTAGGGCCGAGTCATTTGCGACAGCGGACACAGAAAGTTCGGTGAATGCATCAGAGTCATCACAAACTTACCCGAAAAATCAGACATCTTCGTCTGATCTGAATCCTGTGCTTTCAAGTTCAACGGAAACACCTACGTCGCACTCGGAACAAGCTCAGCTCGGATCCCCTCAAATCACAGGTAAGCCTTCGGGCACCTACATGATCCCCAGAGGAGTGCTAAAAAATTTAACAGATGAATGGGAGGGAACCAGAGAATCACGGACCCCAACACAGCCTCACAGTATGTCGTCACAGAAGCAGCGGTCGCTCATGTTTCGCTTCAAACCCCACCAACGGGATATCTTGGAAGCTGAAGTGGCAAAGAATGGAGCATTTCCAAGTACCAAGAGAAAGGCAGAACTAGCTCATCAGCTAGGTGTAACTGAAAAAACTGTTCAGGTCAGAATCGTTCCAACCCGTGTGAGTTATTTCGGGCTTAACAAAATTTAGAACTGGTTCACTACGTATCGCAGAAAAAATTCGGACTTGTATAGTTCCTCTCTCGTTGATAATGATCTTTCCCACATAAAGGAGCCCACCACTTCCAGTCACGGTCAGAAATTTAAGAAGCCGCGACTGGGAGACAGACAAATTTCACATAGCAACCAGTTGCGCAATTCATTTGTAAGTCAGGCTCTTTAAATTTGGACATAATTTCTAATTTTTATATTAGACTAACTCAGAAAATTCGGAGCTTCAGGCTTCTTTGCATGACAGGATAGAAGTAATTGAATTAACTCCCTCGGAACAACTGGCTACTGGAGAGTCGGTTGTGTCCATGGGTGCAGAACAAGGAGTGTGTTCAATGGTCGCTGCAGCTGACCAAATTCACCGATCACCAGTGCGGCGCTCATTTTCTGCCTCGGAAGCTGTTGAGAAAAATGCTTGCAGTCGCGTATTTGGAGGCAGCGCAGAAATTGAAAGACCGTCAAGGGAGCAGACGAATTTAGTTCCAAAACCTGCCACTCATCTAACTGAGCTCAATACAAGCAACGAAACTGAACCTCTCGCCCCAGCAACTTCACACTTGCAACCCGTTAGCGAGAATGAAGGCGCCCACTATTGTACTGAAGTGACAGAGACCCCTCTCTCGGCGATCCCACAACTAGTCACAGCACCCCTGGAGACACCAGTCAACTCTCTGATAGAAGAGGAAGAAAAGCAACAGGCTGCAAGAAAAGTGCAAATCATCCAAAAAGATATCCAGAATTTGACCGCTGTTACAGGCACGCGCAAAATCACGATCAGCCGAATAAATCAAGATATCGAGGACGTAATAACGGAGGAAAGTGAACTCGGCCTACAAGAAGAGGAAGAGATCTATTTTGCTCTCAAAACAATCAATGATCGATATACAACGCAACGCCACCATTTGCAAGAGAGACGCAATACTTTAATTGAGTCACAGGAGAGCGAATTGGATGAACTGAATAAGCAAACATTGGAGCTCGCACGAAAACAGACTGTAATGAAGCACTATCAGGCTCTTGTGGACTTTTATGAAAATTAGGGAAAGCTGGAATCCAATTTCATAAATATAATCATCACAACAACAAAGGAGCGTCCCTTTTAAATCGGGTATTTTCTTTTTCCTTTCTGAATTAATGTTAGCGGGATATCCACAGCGTTTGATCGGGATTTAGCAAAATCATAGCCTTCTAGGGGGTTTTCTTAAACATTTCTTTTAATTAGCGGGCAATAAATCAGCTTTCTCCAACTCGGATACTTTGTCTACGAGAATATAACTGTCAAAAAAAAGTCTCTATTATGGTAATTTCATATTGAAAGTCTTTTAAAAGTGCGTCTATTACTCATATCAAATGCCAAAATTCACTCCAATCGCATGGATCTCTAATATAGTATTAAGTCTGCTAATACTCAGCAAATGATTTCCTAATGTTCTTAACGTGGATTCTAACCAATTAGTTTATACACTTCGGGTATCTTCTCATCAGCTTTAAATATTTCTACCCATTTTTACACCAATTCACTATTCTATTTTATGCGAAGTCGTTATGCACGTGATCACCATGCTTTAGTCAACGTCAAATGAGTTTACAACAATTTCAAAGAAGCTATAATATATTCCGACAGGGAATCAAGGTGTAAGAAATTTTCTAGCGTGTAAGATTAATGGTATAATTAGTGATATGCGAAACTGCTTTGTCATATGGTGTCATATGGATTACTATTTTACTCTTTCCCGATTTCGAGGCGCCGAAACAGCCACTGGGTTTCGCTTGCTGACAGTGCAGCAAAATAAGGAATAGCAGAGCTACTCTATAAAATGAGGCTATTGGCATCTCTATCTGGTGTTAGAGAGTCAAGTCTCATAATTTTCTAATCTCCTACTTAAACAATTGTCGATATGTCAAACATTCCCACACGCATTCTTGCTGGTGTCTCGGTTCCTGATACGCCTCTCATCACCAAAGCTTTGGCTTATGCTCGTGCACACTGCAATGATGTAACATATAATCATGTTGCAAGGTCTTTCATATTCGGCAACATTATTGCAGACAGTATCCCTGAGCTCAGGGAACGTGATGTTGAGCTCCAAGCCATCGCCACCATCCTGCATGATCTTGGCTGGGCGATTGATCCTGCTAGTGGACTAGTGTCTTCAGACAGGCGATTCGAAGTTGATGGTGCAAATGCAACGAGAGATTTCCTTCTAAGAGAAGGTGGAAAGGAGAAGTGGGAAGACCGTCGTTTACAATTGGCTTGGGACTCGGTGGCTCTGCATGCAACGGCTTCCATTGCGATGTATAAGGAATTGGAAGTCAAATGTTGCTGTATCGGTATTGGTGCTGATTTTACAGGTCCTGAGAATAGTTATGGAGGGGTTCTGACGAAGAGTATTTGGGACGCAGTTTCCAAGGAGTTTCCAAGAACAAACTTTAAGGCAGGCATGACGGAAATTCTGTGTGGCCTGTGTAGGTCTAAGCCAGAGACTACATATGATAACTGGGTGGGCGATTTTGGACTTTTGTACGTGGAGGGATATAGTCGGGAGGGCAAACGACAGTTGGACGGTGTTTTGAATGCTGAAGATTGAGTAGAATATCACGACGTGGGTTGATTCTTTCTATTAATGTAATAAAATATACTTTCCGGCAAATCTTGGTCGTATTAACTCGAGTAATAGTGATTTCTATGTCCACCAATTCTTTAGGAGTGAGTTCATGTAAACAGAGGGACGCAAACCAACGTGCAGGGAGGATAAACACAGTAGATTATAGAAATACCGACTTTGTGGAATTTTTGCTGTAATACAGGACCAGCCAAGAAAATGGAGCGGTCTTTAGCGCTGTGAATTCAGCTACCTAGAATTGTGATGTTGAAACAGCAAGTGTTCTCCTAAGGTTTTTTAAAGCAAGAATATTGTCAAAGATGATTATCCGCTCTCTACAGCACTGCCTTTCGAATTTTCGAGAGAGGTTGTGAATTGGGACATATTCCCCTACTTGAAGAATATGGAGAGTTAAACAGCCAACAACGCTTCTGTCGCGACGAGGCTCCAACCCTCCACTTCCAGCTTTCCCTTCCGATTTTCCTTTCCTGCCAAATGCTTTTACACTCTGCCTAGAACGAGCGCAATTTTTAGCCCGCGCCTCCAAGGAGAATCCGCTCTTGTAAAATTGCTGACGAATTCGAAGATGACCTCATGCTTCCGAGGTTGCAATTAATTCTACGTGGCGCAATGAGGCTGAACTGTTGGACTGCGCTACATGTGCTCAAGCCTCATACTGTATAACCTCGCAAGGCACCTGCAAACCCACTTTCAACCCTGACCGAGCGGCTTAGCTATCAATCTCGCTACCACAACGCAGATCCTCTCAATGCCAGGACCTCAATACTCTACTCTGGAGAAAGATAGGAAGGAAATACGACTCCTTACGATCCTTCCACGAGTCCAAAATGCCACAAAAACTGCTCAAAACAACGATGGGCTCGTCAGCTGTACTTTGACTATCGCATCTTTAAACGATCCTCCCCCATACACTGCGCTCTCATACGTCTGGGGCGATGCGCGCCTTCAAAGGCAAATTCGTGTCAATGAAGCTGGCGTCGATATCACAGCCAATCTCGAAGATGCTATTCGCCATCTTGAGCAAGAGGTCGAACCTGTCACCGTTTGGGCCGATGCTCTCTGCATAAATCAGGAGGACATCTCTGAGAGGAATCAGCAGGTGCAAATCATGAAACATATCTACGAATGTGCTTCCGAAGTCTTGATCTGGCTGGGTCCTGAAGATGATGAAAACGACAAAACGTTACATTTCTTAGACAACATTGGGCAACAAGCATCGAAAATTGGCATCTTTCGCCTGGACCTTCCCGATCTCCACAACATTATGTCGTCTGACACAAAACCAAGTTTATGTGGCATCAAAGCATCTCTCGAGAACATGGTACAAAGTAGCATTCCCAAGATCCCATGGCTCGATCTCAACAAGCTCTTCAATCATCCCTGGTTCTCAAGAGTCTGGGTCATCCAAGAGCTAGCTGTCTCTCGCAATGGGACAGCAATCATTTCATGTGGAAGAAAAAAGTTACCCTTTCGACATCTTTCAGCAAGTCTCCTCTTCTTTAATTATTTCCGCATCCGTGCCGCTTTAATTATGAAGACACAAGATTACAAAGATCCCCAGAGGAGCCAGTTCTGGTCCGACATGAACCGCTATAACTCCAAACGAACGGCCAGGATACACGCGTCTCGGCGAATGTACCAAGAAGAGGGAAATCGTCAACGCGAGTCTTTGTTTCAGATATTGGTCCGAACTCATATCGTATATACCGTAGTGGACACAGTTCAGTCGACGGACGCGCGAGACAGAATCTTTGCATTCCTAGGCATAGCAAAAGAGGAGCCGGCGCTCCCGTTCCAGCCCGATTACCACAAATCAGTTATTGAAGTCTTTACCGACGCCGCGGAAGCATTTCTAAACTGTGGCCATTTTGACCTCTTAACTCTAAATCAAGACCCTAAAAACGAATCCGGACTACCGTCCTGGGTTCCCGATTGGACGAGCTACATCCAGAGACCATGCGGCGGCTTCAAAGAGGACGACTGCTATCAAGCTTGTGGACAGGAAGAGCCAAGCATTTTTTTCCAGTCGCTACCGTGTAGATGCAAGACCCTCAACATCAAAGGCTGTACCGTCGACACAATCACAAAGCTTGGCGAACCGTGGCTACCTACCCTCAATGACTGGCAAGAATGGACGTTCTCTCATCCTCGGTGCTCCGCTTATTTTGCGTCAATTACCGCGTTCTGCACAGAATCAGATACACTGGGCTGCAATATCTACAAACACCCTGCCCAACAACTCGAAGCGCCCTGGCGGATTCCCTGTGCGAATAAGTCGCGCAAACAGCTTGCTCCGTGTAGACCGACTGCTTCAGGGGCGGAACTTCTAGAAGGATATACACTCATCAAAAGCGGCAGTAGACCAGAAGCTTGGTCGGATGTTCAGAGTAAAAATGTAGTCAGCTATCGCGTTACAATGGGAGATGAGTTTAAGCGGAGGCCGTTTGTTTCGTCCAAGGGGTATGTCGGTCTTGTGCCATCGCATTCGAAACCCGAAGACGTGATATGTATCTTCTACGGGTGTGTTAAGCCATTTGTTTTGCGAAGGAGTGGATCAGGGTTTGAGCTTATAGGGGAAGCGTATGTACATGGGATTATGGATGGAGAGTTTGTCGAGAGAAAGCACGATTCGGAGATATTCACGGTATATTAAATGTCAAGTATCAATAAGATTGATTCCTCTGCCTTCCCTTGTCCGCATGCGAAAAGTCCAACCTACGTGGGCACTAGACAGGCAAGCCGTAGAGGGTTAGTGCCACAGAAAATGTGGCCGAAAATAAAATCATAGATTGTGCACAACTGAAGCCAATTTCGAACCTTACTCCTGAAGCGCCCAGGCACCAGCGTGCTGCCGCCTGCCGATAGAATGAATGTTCGCGAAACTTGTACTTACGCCACACATGTGCCAAGACCTGAGAATTGTGGCGATGTAAAATATAGCAAGCCCGGGCTTGAACATAGTAAATTGTAACTCGACTAATATACATTACTAAGCACCAAAACATGAGGCCGTCCCGTCACATCGGAGTAACTCCCGGACTTGATTATTTTCCTCTTTGAGTATCTTCAAAGTTTAGAGCTATATTCTTTCGTTATAGAACCTTTCCCTTAGTGCTCCGAGTTTGAAAGAGACATTAATGGTCGCGATTAAGCAGGGGGAAACAGCCAAAATAGCGATTAGTAGCATAATCGAAACGATCGATAGTATAATCAATTATAGTCTTTTCTTGATTTCTAAGTGGTCTCCTAAGAGAGAAATAGGCAAAGAAAATAATATATTAATAACAACTTCGTAGACTTGCTAAGAAAAAATTTGGAATTCCAAAACTAAAACTCTTTCTCGTGACATAGTGCGTCTCAGGACGCCGAGACTGACGTTATTTATAATGCTAAAGGACATTTTCATGATAATTAGCCACTTTGGTCATAAGACGGCTTGATCGTTTATTAAACAAATTTAAATTTCTAAACTTTCCGAGCAGAAAGGAATTTGTTCACATTAAAAGTCACACACCCAGCAACTAAGTGTTTATTTGTTTTAAGATTCTAACTTATTCGAGCGCTATAGATATGAAGAAAACAGCTTTCCTCGATTTCATTTTTCAGACTGAGTCTGAAGGTTTTCTGCTTCAGTCTTTTGGAGATTTCTAATTTTAAGTTACCAGCCACTCTCAATAATCTATCACCTGTCTTAACCCACTGCGACGCAAACCCCAAGTTGTCAACTGCGCATCTGTAGGAATAAATCTTGTGTTTATTTCTGCATGGACACCATCTGCGATACCCCAGTCAGAATTCCAACCCAGCTCTCTTCTTAGAGCTTTGGAGATGGCAGTAATGCCGTCACACCAACATGGCCCATGTCCCGTTTTACCTATCTTTTCTTCCCAGACAGACAGACAATCTTCACATCGGCAACTGTAAGAGTCAATAAAGCCATGTAACATTTCGTGTAAAAGAATTGGAAAATATTGCTGTGCGATGTTACCTTCGTCCTCTTGATCTGTTTCAACTGAGATGAAAATGGTCATCTTTTCTCGGTCGTAGTAACTTTTTTCGACTTCAGCATCGTTTTCACTCCGTTCTGTCCTAGGGAAGGTTTTGAGTCCTTCAAGTTGAAGAGCTAAAGAGTCGGAGAAGAGAAATTTATCAAACATGAGAAATGCATTTGATAATAAATGTCTCATACAGTCTTCTTGAGTGCTCAAACTTGCCTTAACCGGCTTTATTAGAATATCTTGATCAAGTTTTAAAAGCTCAGAATATTTGAGTTTGTCGGCATTACGGACGACAAGCTCGATAACGTCTTCGACAAGGTAGCTTCGGGGTTGAGGAATTTGGCTTGCTTCTACTGTAGCACAAATATTAGGATGTGGTTTCGATCTGCATGTCGAGTGTAGGGTAGCAAACATATCTAGTGGAGTCGGTTTAAAGCTCAAATCAAGAGATCTCTTGGTATCCATGATGAAGATTTGAGAATGGGTTGCCTGAGACTGTTCGAGTTTGTTAACCTTAAAGAAGTTTAAGATCTATGAGCTGAATCTCATCTGAAGATATATTTCGAGAAGAACAATTGCATTGTTTAGTTGAATACATTATTTCATCTGTTTTTTCTTTATTTGCTCTTTCATACTTTCGCCAGATTCAGATATCAAAAGCGCAAGTCAAAGGAATTCTGCTTATCGTTTATGCGGCCTTTAAAATAAGGAAATCAGTCTGGAGCATTGTTCAAAATGGTTGTTCTTTCAGATTGGAAATTTCTGATGCCTGTGCAACAAAGAAAGCCAAAAGATGGCCACCCGGAAGGCAGCGTACGAAGTTTAGAAGTTGATTTAACAAAGGAATCAATGAATTATAGTCCATTGTGGTGGAAAGCAGTCATCCCCCACCCGTACAGCTAGTGGCCAGGATGATATCGAGACTCGGGCAGCTGGCCCAGTCCCCTATAGGCTCTCCGGCAATCGAGCCCTTCATTGCCGAAAAGTAAACCCCGGCCCCGCTTGATACCTTGCTTCGGCAAGGGTCATCTCGCCTCACGATTTCCGTCAAACGCCGACTCAATGTCCAACGACATAACGCAACGCCCCAGCTCGGCATCTGGACTGGAATATTTTGAGACAGAATTGAAGGATTCCAATTGCCGGCCTGTACCTACCGCTTTTTGATGTTGGTGTGTGCCACATGAACGGGTAACTGACATTGTTGCCGATCTAGGAGCCTACCCCGCCAACAGCACGGGGACTTAAGGCATTTGATGACGGATTATCGCGTGCTAGTTTCTTTTCAAATTGTTATTTCTCCTTCTTTGAACTTGAGTCGTCACTCTCGTCATTGTAAATTGATTTCGGAAGGAAGATTTAGTTGTGATTTATCATTTATCTAGAGAGTACGGGTCGTCGGAGCTCATCAATCTTACCACCGACAAATACCACCCACCAAACCGAAAGTGAGAAAAAATGTCGAAACCAGCAGTTTTGTTGATCGGAGAAATAGCCCACGCAAAAAAGGAGTGGGAAGAGTGTTCGAGCTTTGCTGAATTGAAGGTTTGTTTCTTTTACGCCTCCTCCATTCTCGAAAGCTGCAGCGGGGTTTCATGGGCTCATAAGTGGAATAGACCTTCCAGGGTAAAACGAGAGCCGAATTCTTCAAATTTTGTGAGGATGGGAGTTACAAAAATGTAATTGCTATCTATAGGAGCAATGAATCTACATCTGTGAGTCTGCTTTAAAAGAGATATGGTGAAATAACGCAAAGACACTGATTCTTTGGAAGTTGACGGGACCATTTAATACGGAGCTTGTGGCGAAGCTTCCGGAGTCCATGAAGTATATATGTCATAACGGGGCTGGTTATGACAACATTGAGGTAACTGCTTGCACATCTCGAGGTTGATATCCCCAACATGCTTCATGGGCACTCCTTCCGGCCCCAAGCAATTTCAACTAACAGATATCTATTTTAATAGGCATTCAGGTCTCTCACACACCTAAAGCTGTCAATGCTGCCACCGCCGACATCGCAATATTTCTCATGCTCGGCTCCCTCCGTCGCATCCATATCCCATACACCGCAATCCGTTCATCCTCTTGGCGTGGCGCCACTCAACTCGGTCACGACCCCGAAGCCCGTATTCTGGGCATTCTTGGAATGGGAGGTATTGGTCAGGCAGTTGCAGCCCGCGCAAGAGCATTCGGTATGAAGATTCAATACTACAACCGTTCTCGCCTAGCCCCAGAACTAGAACTAGGAGCGAATTATGTTGGGTTTGAGGAATTAATGCGGACGAGTGATGTACTGAGTTTGAATTGCAGTTTGAAGGCGGAGACGGTGGGTATCATCGGGAAAAAGGAATTTGAAATTATGAAAGAAGGGGTGGTTATTGTCAATACAGCGCGGGGTAAGTTGATTAACGAGGCTGCGCTGGTGGAAGCTTTGGATAGCGGAAAGGTCTTCAGTGCCGGACTGGACGTTTACGAAGAGGAACCCAAGGTGAATGAGGGTTTGTTAAATAATCCAAATGTGGTTTTATTGCCGCATATTGGCACTGCAACGGTGGAGACGCAGGTAAGTTGGCTCTTTACTATTTATCAATTGTGGTTGCTGATATGTTGGTAGAAAAATATGGAGCTATTGGTGTTGGAGAATATGGAAAGTGCAATAAAGAAAGGAGTCTTGGTGACCCAGGTCGCGGAGCAGTTGCCCTAGGCAGAGGATCTGGGACTATGAGATGTGACAGATTGCATAATGTGAATGGAAGTGCTGCCTCTTGTCCAATATTGCTTAGATTCCAAGTTGAAGATAGCATCTCAAGCTCTGTATAGATTGGATCCAAGAGGGTTCAGTGAGAACACACTATTTATAGCAGGTATTTATACCTAAATACTTTAAAATATGGTCGAACCCCGTGGATTATAACAGGTGTTAAATATGTATAATTTTTTCTTATAGTTAAATTTTCGTATCTTAGTACAGGTCAAAGTTTGTATGGACAGAGATTCGCATTCCACCAAAGACGTTAATGTTATAAGATAATAAGATCTCAGGCGGATACATCAAGGGCATTTTGAAATGAAAACACTGCCTCGACTGGATTTCCTCTGAGTTAAGCCCCATTGACAGCTTGGCTTGCGCGCATACTACCTACAACTGTAAACGCTAAAATCGGAGAGATGATGTAAGAAAGCTACACTAAATTAGCATTCTGCTATTGTAGCTCGATCACAATATAAATGGGTATAACTCACTGTTAACAGTTTCGCAATTTTGTGCTCATCCTCTTCGTCTGCATCACTGACCTCCACCATTGCAATCAACTTCATAGCTGGCGGTCCGGTCGGCATCAACATCATTGTAAACCAAAGCATTGGGTCATCTCCCAGCAACCCGGTTTCTTTTGCCATAAAGTAAACACTCGCGATACTCGCAACCGGCCAGATGACGAATCTCACAACAAGTACAAAAACTGTTGTAAGCCAGGGAGTTTGTGAGGACGAAGAGTTGGAGCTCGACTCTTCCGTCTTGGTTTTCTTCATTGACATATAAAGCGAGACTCCGGCTACGACAACAGGTAATGGAACGAATAAACTCCCGATATTTGAGAGTGAAGCTGTGAGCCATGCAGTAAAAATTCCACCATCGTCAGAGTCGTTGAAGAATGCTCGGTGTAGAGCTGGAACAAGGCCAATAATAGCGCCTGCCACCGCGCCTAGTAGTGGCGCATTTAAAAAGTCATAGAAAAACAATAACCACCATTTTATCGTATCATTAAATTCCGCCCACCTCTTCTTACTAATGCCCGATGGTATGCGATCATGCAGAACTTGTGGGATGGAACTCTCTCTCCTAGACGGGAAAAACTTAAGTGAGGCCACTGATGCACGGTGATAATTCGGGGAGAGCAGCTGAGTTCTATCAGTGGGGGAATCTCCAGCTTCTTCCCCGCCGTAGCCGTCGTTATCTTCATCATCAGATTCTACCTCTTCCTTGATGCTCGGAATATCATGCGCATGCTCAGAGTCCAACAACCTAGGTCCTACCGCGAATGTTAGGCAAGATGAAACGGTTGCAAAAACCAAGAAGTAGCTTTTTGCGCGCTCAATTGCTGCGCGTGTGGGCTCGTCAGCGGGGAGCAAGTCGCTCAGAATCCCTGTCGCATCCAGACTTTGAATGAGGAGTAGAGGATAAGAAGTGGTGTTATTAAACATAATAGCCGCAGTGATCCAATCAGGCATTCCTAGCAGCAGATGTGCAGCAATGCCAATAAGAAATGAGACGAAATGGCAGAGGAGTGCCCATATCAAGATAACAAGATAACGATGCGCTGAGCCCGAGTGGAGTTCGGATCCGATTTGCGTTAAAAGGAGAGCAGGCAGGAACATCCGCACGCTTATTTTAGAAATAGACTTGGCGGAAGATGAGTCTAGGAGTTTGGTATGTGCTGCAATGCCACCATAGAAGATGACTAGGAGAACAGAGAGAGAAGCTTGGATAGCAGCCAGGAAGGAGGGAACGAGTCCCGCTTGAGCGCCCATTGTGTCTTATGGCGATATCGCTTATACTAGGAGTGTGGAGGCCTCTTAAGAGAAGTACAATAGAGATCAATGTACGAATATCATTGAAGGAGATTTGAAGGATCAACTCTGACGTCGAGTTAAGGCAAGGTTTGTTGCCAGACTTACAAGCCCCGCTAAACGCCACGCCGGCTCGAAAACCATTGACAAATCACGTCATCACATTAGCGAACGTTGGCTTGGGGATAAAAATCGGCTGAAAAGAGACGGGATAGCCACAAGAACTGCAGCTTGGGTGACTTTGGTTTAGGAAACGGTGTTGGAGTGTCGGAAAGGGTGCACTTTGTCGAATTGCTTGGCGGCCAAGAGATGTGAGCCAATTGACACAACTGCGAGCTGATTACGAGTAGTCACGTGGCGTAAACAATTTTTCGAGAAGCCTGTAAAACATGATACCAACAGAGGAAGGTATAGCTGGAAAGTTATGTCAGAATTGAAGAAAGGTATATTGAAAATTATCATTACATGAAAGGTAAAAACTTTACTGGTATATAGTATACACGTCCAGAGCCCGACTAGCGGCACTGGCCACATCTCCTAAGATTTATTGATTCGAAGCCCAGTCGTCAAAAGCATGAACCACAGTGGGCCAATGGCTTTCATTTCCATTCACATTACCACCATACGTTAGGTACCCCTCTACCTCAGGCCGTGGCACCTTGTCCAAAACTTCCGTCTCGTTCCCCATCACCCAAACCGTCTGCATCCCCCTACTTCTGGTTAGTGGTGGATAATCGAGAAAAATTGAGTTACTAAGAATACTCACATTAACATATGCTGCAAAATGTGGCAATGGATCATCCAAACTCCAGGTTCTTCAATCCTCAATCTCCACGCCCTCCATCCCATCACTGTTCCATTCGTCGTTGTCTCAGCATACTTATACAACATTGTCGTATCTCTCTTTACTGGGTGTTTGCCAGCCCACAAAGCCTCGTTCCTCGTCTGATTATATGTTCCATTTCCACTTCCTAAATCCCAATAGTGCTTTCCGTGAGCATGGAATGGGTGTGCATCTAATCCTCCTGCATCGGCCCCCGTGTTTTGAATCACTATCTCGAGAACTTCGCCGATTTGGGCGGGGAAAGCTCGAGTGACGGGGTCAAGGCCAGAGTTAGCGAGTGCGCGCTCCATAGATGGAAACTCCAAGGAGTCGTTTTTGTAGAGGGAGACGAGATAGGGTTCGACTGGGAATTCAGTGGTCCAGTTGTAATGATTTTCCAGCCAGACCGTCATGCCAGTCACGGCTTGATGGACCGTCATTACAACCGTTCTCGTTACTTCTGATGCTTGGGGAAAATCACAGGAACAGCCATAGGGCTCGAGGTCATAATCGAGAAACCCGAGGGCGGTATCCGGGAGCGTTAGTATAGGACTGTTTGGGGGGTAGAATGTAGTGTTCGGTTTGGAGCCGTAATTAAGTACAGCAAAGCCGCGAGTAACAGTCGGCCGCTCGCGCGATTCAAGCTGTATTAAATATTGTGATTTTTCAGGATTAGTCTTGGTGTGAAGAAGCACGCTGAACCGTTGACCGGTTGCTACCTGCAGAAATGACGTGTTGTATTCCTTAGTATATGAGCTATCACTTCATTAGAGCTTGATATTACGAGAACTGGCGATAAACTTACCCATCGGCTTCAATAACACTCAACGAATCATGCCCCTCAATAGCAAGGGATAAAAAGGTAAGTGCTGTTGCTCCAATAAATCGCAAACGATATGTCTTTCCAGGCTCAACATCAATGACAGACAAGCTTGCATTGCAAGCAGTTCCATTATTACTCCCACCACCATGTCCATTCACTAAAATGGCAGCAGCTTCGCCACTCCAGATGAGGGGATTATGCACAAGTCCCGCCTCAATAGTTGAGTCATTATTTAGGAACGTATCCTGCAAGAAGATGATCCTTTCATCATCGTACTTGTACGGAACTTTCAAATCCTCCACAATTAATGGACCAGATGCAGATACACTCTGGAATCCAACGTGACTATGATAGAAATATGTCCCAGCGAGACCAACCGGAACATTAATTTCGTAATCGAAGAAATGCATTGGTGGGATAGGCCACTGACTTGCCTGCGGACTTCCATCGGCAAAGGGGGAGACGGCCATAGTCAAGCCATGCCAATGCTAGTTACACATTAGACTACCCCTTCAAGCGGAAATCTTAGGTCATAGTTTAACGTACCATTGTGAGATTTGCATCGGACATGTCATTATAAACTCGGATCCAGTACGTTTGGCCCTCCCGAATTCTCAATTCGGGACCAGGCAATGTCCCGTTAACCACCACTGTCGACTTCGACGGGAGGCACGAGGTGGTCATATTAATCGCCGTAATCCTTAACACCTCATCGGGAATAAAAGTCTCATTATGACATTGCGTCTTACACTCACATCCGCCCAGCCAACCAACAACCATCCACCAAATGAGTGAGAAAATTAACCTTTGTTTGGAAAAAGAGTCCATCGCGAAGTACTGTACACAGGAGAGGAAAGAGAGTGATTGAGAAAGTTGCCTGCTGAATCTGTACTCGGCCACAAGCTTTTTAAAAGGATCATGAATGCGGCTTTTTTTGTATTTACTAAATCCTGTCTCACAGATCAGCATTGCGTAAATACCGATTGACGGAGTTTCTCAAAGTCGATCTCTCCTAGCATCTCGTAGCATCTCGCGGACAGGCTTGGTGTGCTGCCGATCATGTATGTCAAACATTTTGTTCCTCATCGGTGCCAACGCACGAATCCCTGTCCCAGGCGCATTTAAACAGTTATAATTGAGCAACGATTTCGTAAAGAGCACTTAGTTGTTGTAGGATTCCATTATTGTCCATATTCCGATGGTAAAAGGAAGATCTAAAAAGCTGACGTAAGATTAGTTGCTTAAGCTTATTTACCAAGACATTAGGGCTTACAGGATTTTCAAGGCACGAACTTGGAAGCCACTAGGATGATGCTGTGAAAGTAAGACTGGAAGTGGACGAATATGGATGTCGGAAACTGGGCGGCCGAGCCAGAGCCGTGGAAACTCCCGGTTTCAATGTCTCATATATAATTAACAAGTCTCGCTCACATCATATATTAACGAGACGTTTGGAGGACAGTCAAATACCATGCATTACTAAAGTACCGGGTATCAATTTGCATGTTTTTATTTGACAGTCAATCCTTCGATGTCATCCGATGCTGGACTATCCGTGCAACCCTTCCTGTGCTCCTAATATTTAAACGCCAAACTCCATGATTCCAAATTTAAAGCTTATGGAGTATTCTTGATGCTTTTGATGACCCAGTTCTATTCTTTTTCGTTCTCTTTTAATTCTTCGCCATCTTCCACGATATCCGGTTTCTCTCCTTCGCCGGTCTCTCCCCAAGCTGAATTGGTACGGCTTAATCTTCCTGTGGAGGTACCTAGAATCTCTCGAGGACTGGCTAACGGGCTTCCTGAGACCCCAGCGCCACCTATGCTGCCACTTATGCTATCATTTCTTCCGTGGCCAAGTAAACCACTTTTAACACTGCTTCCATCGGCGGCCACAGATGGTTTGCCTGCGTAGTAACTATTTCGCTCACTTGGAAGGGCGGGTGCAACTCCTGTAGCTGAGTATATGCTAGCCCTCTCATTCAACCCTCCAACGTTAGCACGCGGTTGGTGGGGTGGAACCGATGCGCTCGAGTCGATATTTGCACTCAAGACACTCAGAGGAAGGCTTTCTCGACTTCCACCAAAGAGAGACGAAGGCGCTAGAGCACGAACCGAAGCATCCGTATCCATTGACCTTCGCCGTCGTCTCTTAGAGGAGGACGCAAGGGTGAGTATCGAAGCGTTGTCAGTTAAAAGGCTATTTGCGGTAGCTGTGGTGTAAGTCGCAGGATGGCCGCCACTGCCTTGTGGAACGAGGTGGGCAGGCAGCGCGTTTGGCATGGGCGAAGTAGGGAATTGATGTGAAAATTGTATGCTTGTATTATTAACGTTGGTTGTATTGTTTGAAGGAGGTGCAGCTGCCGGTGCAGCAGATTGGATTGTCGTGAGAGTTGTAGCTAGCGATCTTACAGAGGGTGCTGGAGATGAAAATGTGCTGTCATTTCCTCGTCCTGAGCTTACTCCACACCCTACTGTAGCATTTGTTCCCTGCCCTGAGGATGGTGCATGTGAAGGCGCAGCATCTGTAGACATTGTCGCCGCCATCGACTTATTTCCAATTGTTGGTGGCGGGCCATCCACAGATGACTGAATCGAGTTCCGATTTGCATCTACTGATGCAGTATCCAATGATGTTCCGGTTGGAACCGTCGAGAATGACCGATGGCTATTCGATGTCGCATTCATAGGTCGGCCAGACTCACGATAGGGATTATTGTTCTTGAAAGGCGTCTGCTTTTTCGAACTCGATTTCATTTGATAGGTGCTTCGTTTCGTGCCAGGAGAGCCATTTGAATCAGCTGCAGAAGATATCCCCTTGAAGCTCGCAAGCTTCTTCATCCATGTTGAGAATGGACGCCGACGGCCTGTACGATCTGTGCGATCTAGCATATCTGTTAGCTTAAAGAGGGGAAGCCGAATAGAAGCTATGAAATGGACTAATGATGTGAATTTGGCTTCAAATTCAACTCTCGGCCGGGCTTGAGAAATGAATGTGAACTTAGAGTGCTCGGTTCCGTACCATGAGGTTGTGGCGCGGTATCCGCGGTAGCCATTGTGTCGCAGACAAAGGGATCTTGCAGATGGAAGGCAAAGAGAATGGAGCCGACAGGAGGAATCCAGACCTAAGGACTCAAGAAAAGAGTGGTAAAACGAAAGGTTTCTCGTATGAAATAGTTCAGGGAGTCAAGAGTGATGAAGTTGAAAGAAAGATTGATCTCATTGTGGTTCCGTTGGACGCGGCAGCCTTGCCGATGTGGGAGAAGGCTAGTATGGTCACGTGGCTATTATCTGCATCTCGCAACGCCTCTCTCGTCCGTTTCTCGAGAACGTTCAACAGCCTCCTCGTGAGGGAGCCCAGGAATATCACCGCCAACAGCCGCCGAGCTAATGCCAATCGAATGCTCCGAGGTTGAAGGTCTCGCGGCCCTGTGACGGGAACATGATTGCCCTCAAACGATGGCTTCTTGGTACAACACACGCAAGGAAGGTGCTAGCGCAAAGTTAGATCCCTTCGTTGTGACAAGCTGTGCTATATTCCAGACGACACCAGCGATCTAAGATCAGAAACGAGTACAATGTCGATACAACCATTGCCCCCTAATGTAGCTGCCCAAATCAAATCGTCAACCACTGTCACTAGTCTCAATGGTGTTGCTTGCGAGCTACTGAAAAACTCCCTGGACGCTTGTTCGACCAAAGTAGAGATCACGATCGATTATGGGAAGGGGTATTGTATGATAGAAGATGATGGTTTAGGAATAGCACCATCCGAGTTCCATGAAAATGGAGGTCTTGGAAAGCTGTACCGTATGAATTCCATCCACACCCATACCAAAGCTAACTCATATTAGATACGTCTAAGTGGGATTCAAACACCGCGACTCATGGAAAGCATGGGAAATTTCTAGCATATCTGTCTGCTGTTTCTTTATTCTCCATTACGTCTCATCACTACTTGCATCGGTCCCACAATACGTTGACTATGCACAAATCGGAAGTTGTGACCCGTCAGACCCCAGCCTCAGAACAGCAATATTTGTCATATTTCAACCATGGCACTCGTGTTACTGTCCGAGATCTTTTTGGCAATATGCCTGTTCGCGTGAAACAGAGGGCCTTGATAGCGGATAGACCACGAGGGAACAGCAGAGATTGGGAGGATTTAAAAAGAG
This sequence comes from Haplographium delicatum, assembly GCA_037952705.1. Classification (NCBI taxonomy): domain Eukaryota; kingdom Fungi; phylum Ascomycota; class Leotiomycetes; order Helotiales; family Hyaloscyphaceae; genus Haplographium; species Haplographium delicatum. Next base: position 112,725 of record JAPZPC010000093.1, read on the forward strand.
GCGTTGTTGCTCTTCTCCTCTGTTGGCCCGCCAGTGTTTCGGTTACACTTCGAGAGAATGGTTCAAATCAAAAGCTGGCAATTCGAGTACCCTCGGCAGCCCAGGATTTGAGGAAGAAAAGCCCAGTTGATATGCAAACGGCTTGCAAGATCCTATCCCAGGCATCCTTACTTCCACTCGATGATCCCGGCTCTTGGGTTGATGTAAGTGCTTCTAGTAGGAAACTGAAAATCAATGGTATTATATCCCTCCACCCAAGTCCAACAAAACATGTACAGTTTCTATCTTTCGGGATCGAGCCTGTGCTTCAAAATGATCATCAAAGCTTGATACATATAGAGATTAATCGTCTATTTTCGAGCTCAGACTTTGGAAAGGAACTGGAATCTGATATAACCGGTTCGGAAATTGATTCGAGAGCAACCAATGGTGCATTAAAGAGGATTGGCTACGCCACCGGAGAATTCAGAGTACGAAAAGGCGTCGATCGATGGCCGATGTTTTACATCAACATTCACCAAATCAATACTACCCGAGGCTTCGAAACACCAACTGTAGATGATTTTCTGGATGAGAAGGGTAGTGACCTGAATTCTGCTATGGAATTATTACATGCCATGATTTTAGAACTCTTGACAAGACACAATTTCCGTCCAGAATGCGACAGTGATCCTAAGTCCCAGAGTAAGGCAGCAGATGCGGATGTGTCGACTTCAAGCCAAGTTCTAAGTTCCTCGGCACGTGTTACCTCGTTCAGTGGAAGAAGCCTAGGGATGCCCAAAGTTCTAAGATCACATTTGAACGGCGACCCAGGAGACCTGAGAAAGCCTTTGGTGCATCATCAGATTCGCCCAAATCCTTTAGGCACAAATACTAAAATGCCATCTTTTCGAACATTTCCCAAACTTAATTCTCCACTAGATTCATGGACTAGGGTTAAAAGTGGTGGTTTGCGCGCCCCCTTTCAAAATGAGCTTAATATCAAACGGCCATTTTCCGCTCCACCAATTTCAACAAGTGCATCACAAAAGCCTGCCACCATTTCATCGCCGCAATCTGACCTTAGATCGAACATACCTTTAATATCCAGTACTGGGCGAATAACTCGGCAGCCATTCAATATTTTCTCGGTTGAGAAGATAAAACCACTGGGGCAAGTATCAAATACTTCCACACACCAAAACCAACTATCAAACTCAATAACTACTGCTCATGAAGATGAATTGGTTTCATGGATCAACCCCCTCACGAAAGTTGAATCTCTGGTGAATAAACGAACTGGGTTTACAGTGCCCAAACGAAGATTAAGGAAAGGTTCAAATCAAGGCCGGCTCTTAAATTCCCAGCAGGAATCGGCCTCGATGTCGCTCTTGTCAAGAAGCGGTGTTTCTCAGACTCCCAACGAGCCAAGTCCCTGGATTAGCAACCTTTTAAAAGACTGGGACAACCCAGTTTTTCATCCAACTGAACCCCCCATCCCTCGAACTGGGTTTGAAGGTTCAGATAAACTCACAAATGAAGTTCTACCTGGTCGAAGTCACCATTGTTTTCAGTTAGATATTGACCTTGCTTTCAGAGAGTCAACTTCCGGCATATCTAAAGAAGCTTTGAAGAGTGCCGAAGTAATTTCTCAAGTTGATAAAAAATTTATTTTGGTGAAAATTGGGATGTTAAGTGTATCAACAGATGAAGATACAAGTCATGACTCTATGCTTATACTTATTGATCAACATGCAGCAGACGAAAGAATTCGCATCGAAGAACTTATGCAAGAGTTATGCACTTCCCCACCGACAGGCAGTAAAACTACTGCTTGTCGTGTGGTGACATCTCCACTAGATAATCCGCTCAAATTCGAGGTGTCAATGCCAGAGGCTCAACTTCTTCGCAAGTACAGAAAACATTTCACAAATTGGGGGATATTGTTCGATTGCTCAGATGATACTTCGAAGATTGAACCTAGATATCATTTGACCGTCCAATGCCTACCCCCTGGTATCATCGAAAGATGCAAAATAGTTCCTCGGCTTCTTATTGAAATTATTCGCTCGGAAATTTGGAGGATTTACGAAGAAGGCATGAAACCAGCCACTGAAGAAGCTTTAGCGGCATCGACGTGGTTTCAACATATTCACCAGTGCCCACAAGGTATTCTAGATATGTTGAATTCGAGAGCTTGTAGGAGTGCCATTATGTTCAATGATAAATTGAGCAGTGAGCAATGTCACATTCTAGTTAGAAAACTTGCGGATTGTAGGTTCCCATTTCAATGTGCACATGGAAGACCGAGTGCAGTCCCGTTGCTTAAATTGAGGACAATGAGCGAATGGAAGCCAAATTCTGGAACGCAGCAGGAAAACATTAACGATTTTGGAGCAAGAGTTAGAAATTGGAAAATTGGTAAACCGTGAAGTATGATAAAAATATCGAAATACACTCAAACCAAACTGTCAAGCCGTTTCGGAATGCATGGCATAACCCTCTCGTTTTAACCCCTCACTTCTCCGAAGAACTTACGGAGGTATACTACCACAAGATGTAGCTTGTAGTAATAGGTAGTAACCTTGGCCGCAGAATTAATTCAGATCCTTAGGATTGACTTTCCCCTTGCTTTCCCCTGGCTTTCCCCTGGCTTTGCCTCGGCTGCACTTGGCGATCCCCCATTTCCAAATTTCTAATTTCATTACTACATACGTATAGATTAAGTCTTAAGCTATATGTAGTAAAAGTAGACTGAAGATTTAAGATATAAAGGATTATTTTAACATTTTTCTAAACATTTTTCTAGTTTTTAAACCAAAATCGAAACGACGCATCTTGTTTTCGCCGACTAAGGCTGAACGGAGAATGAAGACAATGTAAGCCTACTTGAGTAGGTAGGTACCTAGGCGATCATACGCCATGCAATGAATTTATAAAATTTGCCGTTGCTATCCGTCCTCATTTTCTCGGCTTGGGAAATTGATGGAAACAAGATTTGAAGTTCAGGTAGTAAAGCGGCCAGTGGCAAGTTGGTTGAGTTGATTCTGGAAGTAACGCCTTCAACCCTCGCAAGTAGCTTCACCTCGGGAAATAACCCCCATCTGGTCCGATAATTAGCACTCCGTGGGGTCTAAGCCTCTCCCCAAATATAATGCTGGTCAGTGTCGATAATTTCGCGTCTAATTGGTTGGGTTGTACGAAAAACCATGCTAGTAGGTATCGTCACTAAGAGGGAATGTGCTACGAAGTTCCTTTTCTGTGCAGGCCTATCAGACCAATCTTGAGATTGTATTATAGTATTGTAGTGTTGTAGTGTTGGAATTACGTTCCATAATGGGGACCCGGTAACTCATGCACATTGGTTGATTGAACCTTCTAACTCGCTTCTCCCTGTCGTCTTATTGAGGAATTTTGATGCAGCATCCACTCCTCCAGGCTTTGCTGAAAAGAACACTCTCATTTTCTCAGTGAGAGACGCCCGTTTGCGCCACACCAAAAAAATAATTGGGAGTAGTACTAGCACAGACACTCCTACCCCTACTCCTACCCCTACTCCCACTTTCCAACCTGTATAACTTGATGATGATGATGATGATGATGATGATGTTGATGGTGACGACGATGTAGAATGTATGGGACTAGCAGTTGAAGTAAGAGATGCGTTTGTCATTGTTGCAGAGGTTGAGTTGCTAGTTGAGTTCCCTATCACCAGCGCACCATCTACGATAGATGTTGGTGATTGTTTAGCTGCCGTGCCGGGAGCGTTCTTCAGATAGCAATTTTCAAACCCGCGCTGTAACGACGCATCGAAGGCCACCCCAACACACTGTGGCCCATACTGGGCACAACTCTCCATACACGAATCGAGAGATGTTTTATAGTATTGGACAAGATCATTTCCTGGGTAGTCGTATCCACAATTCAACTGAAACACCAAGCCGTTGCTTGAGACGTAAGTTGACTTCTCAGATGAACAACTTTCTGGAGCGGGAGTTGGAACACTGTATGCACCGTCCATGCTGAATGTTCGAGTCATTGCTGGCCCCATCGAGGACTTGAGGTAACAGTTGTTAGGGCCTTGAGAAAGTAACGGGTCGTATGCGATACCAACACAGAGTTGTGGATGATATGAGGAGCATGCTTCGAGGCAGTTTTCTATAGAAACTTCAGGGAGTTGAACAAGATCACCGCCAGGGTAGTCGACACCGCAAACGACAGTAAATACATCGCCGTCAGGAGTTGACTGAGTCCCTGCTTGACAAGTGGACTGACGTTTGGATTGTTTAGTAGAATTCAGAGCCGTGCTGCAATGTCTTGTGCCAGGAGTGATGGAAAAAATTGACAGAGAGAATAATTTGCTCTGGTACTCGGCGAGTTTTGAGCGCCACTGTTGTGAGCGTACTTGCCATGGAAATGACGAGGCCATTTTTGTTGAAAATCCTGTAAGATTAAAAAGTAGAACTTGCGACAGTCAGCGAGACCGTCGTCTTATCTATAAATGTAACGCACAAACCAGAATAGAAATGGTCCTCCACTGCCTACGTACAAGGCTCTACGGCGTCGAAACTGAGGCTGGCTACATGCAGGACTCTGACTTGATATTGACCAGAGGTATTAAGCGTACCAATCGATCACTTCTCTTCCTTAGCGTGAGGTCGATTAATCTTTCTTGGCTGCATCAGACGAGCATGATATAAAGCCGGTATTGAGCTTCCGAGCCCCGAGCGCCGAAGGTTACACTCCAATACTTCTCAAATATTGGGGATGTACTCCTTTTTGATTAAACAAATGAGAAACCATCACGACAATAGACTTCATAAAAGTAAGAATTTCATGAAAGTTTGAAACTATGTTTAAAAACTGACGACCATATAAATTGAAAAATTTAAGAAATCTTCACAACTGTTAAGAACATAGGTAAATAACTGTCGATACACCTAGAATACCAAGCAAATCAATGGAATCAGTGCCCAAGGATGTGCTATTGTATTCATATAGGTGTATTCGTCTTAATTGATCAGGAAGGATGAATGGATTCAACCTTGAGAGGTTTCACCCCTTTTCATCCTCCCAATTGGGACTAGTACTATGTCAGGAAAGTATGCTGCTTTTCGGAATATAGATTCTTACTGAGCACTTTAAAGAAAAATCACTTAAACATGTTCTCTCACAATCTTCCCAGGCACCATATTGAAATCGGCTTTGCCAAAGTGATGTGAGTACCATAAGAGAAACTGTGATTTGCAAACTATCTTTCCTCATAACAAACTAAGGAGGTTTCAACTGTAAATATACTCCATTGCGTACTCTCAGCAAGAGTAGGATGCTTAAAGAAAACCGCATTTCATCACCTGACACAATATGTGAACTTGCATAACTTCAGAGCCCACTCTACGACTTCACAAGCACGACCTATATCAGATATTTCATTGCGAGCATTCTCACGACTTCTTAAATTAAATAGTATTTCGCTTTTTTATTTCCACCGCTCCTGCCATTAAATTCAACTTTTTAGCTTGCCAGATTTAACAGCCAAGGTACTGCAGACTTGCAATTTTTCAGGATTTAAATTCTCGAAATAAATATTAGCACCCACTTCCTTTCAAATAAATTTGGTTGCTTTCGGAGGAGTAGTCTTGAGCTTAAAAGAGAGCATTTTTGGAAGGGGTGGGGGCACTCCCGCGCAACGATAAGATATCAAAGATTTTGAAATTGCTTCGCCGCGGACGGATAAAAAAATGTTCTGGCTTACTTTCTTGCGGTAGGGAGGGAAACAATAAAACCTGCGAATGGCTCTAGTGGAATAATTATGTAAAGATAATGCTGTGCTATTTGAACATTCAGAAGAGGAAGGTCATCCTTGAAACAAACAATTGGCCAAAATGGCCTGTGAAATGTGCTATGTGGAGGTATTTTCGATAAATTTAGCCCTACAAAGTACATGAGACAGGATGGATAGGGTGGTGTTTGTGGCTGAGGCGCGAGGACCGAGGCTAAGAATTAACACAAAGACGAGAAAATCATCAAGTATTCAGAGCACTAGACCAGCAGGTTTTAATATGGTTTAAGGATGAGTACGCGATTGCAAATAATGACATGGCAGAATAATGATCATTACGCTGAGTCAGGTCTCACTCTCAGGGCGAACTCGAGAATTCGAGTTGCCCAAGGTAAACACTTATCGTCATATCTACGTCCTCGCTCGGAGATTTTCTCGACCCTACCGATTGTGATCGTGGCTGTCCTTCATAAGGCAGAACAGTTCCAATCAACTAGTCGATGGAGATTCCCTATGGAGCCTGCGCGGCGTGCAATGTTTTCTGAGAGCTGCCCATAACTTCTCGCCCCCTCAATGATTGGCGGTGATCAGTACGATTTGTAAGAGAAAGGCAATTGTGGGTCATGGGCCGTATTCTGGATCTTGGGATCTATCTTCTCCTGTTGTTCCATGTGTCAACTCGGCAACGAAGAAACTCAAGGGGTATCGCTGGTGCAGAGTTGGTGTGCGGCCTGTTTCTGAAGTACGAAGTATACAGTATGTGGTCCGGTGTGGGGCATGTGGACCAACACGTGGTATTGTGTATGGCACCACGTTATGTCTTTTCAGAGGAAAGGCAAGAAAATCAAGACTTGCATCTCGACCGCTGGCATCGTGATGTTTGTGCGTTCGAACTGGGCACTATTTCATGGCAATCCTGCAGGAACACGTCCACGTCGACCGCCACCACAAATTTCTGGAGCCCAAAAAGCCCCATTCCCGCACCCCTCCCACGCCGCAGCATTCAGGCGCCTCCCGAAAATTAAGGATTCGGCGATGAGGTGCAAAATTCGTAAGATGCGCCAATAGGGCCGCTGTAATCCACAGCAATGCCTCACGAAACCAAACTTAAGATGACAGTTTATGCCTTGCCTTGTCGGACTGTTAGGTTTTACTAGCAGAATTTAGCTTTCCAGCGCGACGCTTGCAGGGAGTGCTTGGCCGGGGTTTTTGCTTTTTGATTTGTGACAATGCGAAACGAAACACTTTGGAAAAATGGACCAATTATACTAGCATATATTCTTGGATATCGTACATGGGTCTTCTAGATTGTCCACGCCAGTCATATTATTTCCTAGAACAATGCTGTCGATGCTCCCCAGTTCACTAGTGAAGTACCCCATAGGATTCATGATCGATGGCTTAGTATAAAATGATAGTATCCTCCCATCTTTAAAAGGGGAAACAGTTTTTAATATCAAGCATATCTCAGTATATCATCACTAATTCGCAATGTTATTACAAGCTACTCCGGCTCTCGCTCTTCTTTTCTCGGCCCTGAGTCTATCAAACGCTCTCCCACCATCGCCGAAGCTAAATGGCCGAGGAACACAAGTTCAATACGTCTCATATTCATCTGATGGGATCAATGAGCTCAACACAAAATGGTACAATCAGACGACAGGTCTTTGGGATGGGGAGTGGTGGAACAGCGCCAATGTGGTCACGGTACTGGCTGACTTTCAAGAAAAATTTCCCGGTCGAGTATCTTCAATCCCAAGTATTCTCTCCAATACATTAGCACGGGCACCATCAGCCTACGGCTTCACCGGCTTCAGCAATGGCTACTATGACGACATGCTCTGGTGGGCATTAGGGTGGATAAAATCCTACGACATCACACAGGACATGAGCTATCTCACTGTAGCTATGAATATTTTTGACGAAGCTCATTCAGCTTGGGGTACCACACCATGTGGTGGGCTTTGGTATCTTTATCCCTCCTCCCCTTTTAGCAGGCGAGTGACTAACCCCCTTCTAGGTGGGACAAAGCACATACTTCTGTCAACGCTGTTGCCAATGCGCTTTATATAACTACGAGTATCAAACTCGCAAATCGTCAGCCGACCAATCCTCGTGGTTACAGTTATTTTAATGCAGCTGTCACAGCGATGGAATGGTTCAAGAACACTGGCATGATAAATAGCAACAATCTCATCAATGATGGCATCGATCTTACCACTTGCAAAAACAACAACGGTCCTATCTTCACGTACAACCAAGGCATCATCCTATCTGGACTTGCTGAACTGACATGGGCATCTGGTGATGACTCTTATAATGATCTGGCCAATACACTAGCCAACGCCACCATCACTCAAATGACTACAAACGGTATTTTGCACGAAGCGTGTGAACCAAATTGCGACAGTGACTTGCAGCAATTCAAAGGCATTTTTGGAAGAAATGTACAGTTTCTGGTTAATAGAGCTATGGTTTTGTCAGCTTCTCAGAAGCAACAGTACACGGATTTCCTGGAGAAAAATGCCGATAGCATTTGGGCAAACGACCAGGTTAGTGACCAGCTAGGTGTGACATGGAGCGGGCCATATACTACGGCGACGGTTCAGACACAAAGCTCGGCATTAGATGTTATTGTCGGTGCTGCCTGTGTTTCATAGATACCACGGAAAGACCTGCCAGCGATTGAAAAAACTTGAATATATAGAAAAGTTGAGTTGGGTACATATTGATGGGATCTCAGGAAATTTTTTTCGAAACTGTTTGGTGTTAATAGACTGGACAGGGTTTTGGTAGATACCAGGTACAGGGCGCAAATACCGGCGTTGTAGATATCAAGTAGCGTTACGAATTTATGAATTAGAGGTTTTGTTTCTTCATGCGCTTCTACCCCTACATGCTTGTACAACATATGGTCTAGGTATGCGCCTCTTTTGAAACTTGCCTGTCTATATACATCTAACTATTAATTTACATATCGGCCAATTCCTCCGAGACTATACCACGCACGGGATCTGGACCGGTCCTCTGGAACTTTTTCGCTTCAGGCTCCCATTTACGAACACGAGAAAGTCTATACTCCACTGTCTTCCAAAAATATGAAACATATTTGCTCAATTATATAGAAACGTTTTCTCAGCCCGGACGAAGGGCGAACACCATATTCATTTCAAATCCCATGTTTTCTAAATTGCCCAAATATTTTCAATTTATACGTACTGTATTTCACGGGTTCCAGGGTACCCACGAATGCTCTTGATGTTTTACTCTTAGGCGTATAGGCATTTCACCACCTGACTTAGCACAAGTTACCTGTATCAACGGCCTTTGGGTTTGCAGTTTTAAAGAAAAGGAGTGCGAATTATCTGGTAGATAAAATATTCATACCTCTTATTTCAAGGGAAGCTCGACCTAATACCCTCTTCTGTCTAGAAAATTCAATAAATGAAAAGAGATCATTTTTGTATTGCATGCTTTGAAATTTGACTAAAACTTGGACTTCAACCATCCGGTGACTGCAGCAGTCCACTCTGAAGGCCTTTCTCTCAGCATCCAGTGAGCACTATCTATCACAGTACCTGTATAGTCCTCGCACAAAGGTTTTGTTGCAACCTGACCAAGTGCTGCTGGAGCCGGGGCATCTCGAGCACCTCCAATAAAGAGCACTGGAATTGCGAGTTTGAAGGCTGCCTCCGGAATATGTTGTTCATGCTCCCAGTGAACATTCTCCGTCATTGCTCGATACCAACCTAGCTTAGCTGTGAAGCCATCTTCTTTCCACCTTTTGATAAGAGTCGTCTTCGTTTCGGCTTCGATGAAATCAGCCTCTGTAACTTTTCGGTCGGCATCGAGCCATTTTGGTAGGGCGCCCGTCGGTGTGAAGTCGGTCTAGAGAAAGTCAGATGTTGAATATTGAAAATATAAGAGACATTACTACCTTCCAGATTTTCTCGTCCTTTGCAAAAAGCAGTGAGAATAAGGACTCTATGTGGTCTTCCAAAATTTTGGGTGCCTCGGGGCTTGCAATCCATGTCCAATATCCAAAGGGTTCATATCCGAATGCAGACTTCATTGCCGCATTTGAGCTTTCCAGGTCCAATTTACCAGAAGGACGATAAGCAACACTCGTCAAAACAAGACCGGATATTCTCTTAGGTTGCCAGTTGGCAAAACGGCCAGCAAGATAACTTCCCCAATCGTGGCCTATAACAATAGCTTTTGCGACTCCCTCGGCATCTAGAATATCTGCAATATCCTGAGAAAGTCCTTCGCTATTATAAGCTTCGGTCTCAAGTGGTTTGGAAGTCTCTCCATATCCCAGAAGATCTGGCACTATACAGCTATAGCCTAAATTTTCAAGCACAGGGACTTGCTCAGACCACATATCAGCGTACTCAGGAAACCCATGAAGTAATACAATATTGTGAACAGTGGCTTTCTTGGGGGAGGAATAGTAACTGTATATGAAAGAGCGGCCGGTCTTAACTGTCTTGAAGAGTTTGGGGTCCATTTTGAGAAGGTAACAGACTGGCCTAATAACCGACTAAGAGAAGGCCTTTTACACATGTTAAGGGAAGCCCACGGTTTATATAACCGAAGAGGATCGAGAATGTATGCACTCAGTTCAATCTTATCGCATGCTAATCTTCATTCGATCAACTCTTCTCGAATTGCGGATATAATTAACCTTACTTGAGACATGTGGCTAAAGATATTCTTATCGAGTAACATGGTGGCGTCTGCTTGCCCCTTAAGTCGAATTGTAATTGGCTGTTTTAGAAATTAGATTCGTAAGTTTAGTGATCAGACAATTATTTCCTAATCAAGGATATGCGCTCTAAGCATTGTTTGCAATAGAGTTAAAATCTGGTACAAGAATGAACTCGAAACTGCAAGTATACTTTAATAAGACAGTTATTTTTGACCTGTAGGTCCAAGAGCACAAGCACATATACAGAAGGTCACTCGTCGTCGCAGAAGGATCGGCCAGAAAGCCTTCCAGCATTGGAAGCTATCTATTTGTTAAAAAGAAATTTTAAAAAAAGGAAGATCACCCGCTTTACATCAGGATTTCCACAGGGCGCAAGTTTGACCAAGAAATCAAAGTCGTTGAACTCGTTGAATCCGTTGTTACGAAAACAAGAGGATATAAATAATACTCACCTCCAGGACTTGAACAAAGATCGTTACTTGCTCGGACTATTGAAGCACTAATTCATTTATTCGGTTTAGTTCGGTGCTATCACAAGACTTCTCTTGTCACAATGCCATTTTCTTTCGTGATACCTAACCCGAAGCTGGGATCGTGCTCACCACTCTATATATTACTAGTTTTGCATTTTTCGGCTGATAACGAAGGTGAAGAATTAGTCAATGAAGAAGAGAAAGCTGCAATCTACATGTGCTTTGATCTACATCTTGATGATTCGAAGAAAACAGGACTGAGATTTGCAATGAAGTATGACACCTTGCTTAGGGTTACTCCTATTTAAAATTTTACTTTAGAAATCCGGGATGAGTAGATCAAGAACAGTAGTGATCTTGTTTCAAAAACCTTGAAGAAATAAATTTGAATTATTTTTTAAAAGATCTCCTAATTCTTTTTGTAACCAGCATCAAGATTATAGTACACTCTCCGAAAAGTGTAATAAAGCGACTTAAAAGACTACTGCGCCGCTAGACACAATATATTGGTCAATTATGTCAGAGTTAGCAATCTGTAGATAATGGTTAACAAAGTCTCACCGCATATCATCTGCGGTTATTTGATCTGCGATGGGAATAGCCATCTCTAATATATCTATGATGTCTGTAGGAATCTGCTATCAGACATCACAGAGATCAATATATAATCATTCTTAAAACCGGACACATGACTTAATGCTATTTAGGTCAGATTTGCTACGTAACAGAGTCGCAGTAGACACTCTTTCAGCTTTTTGAAATTTCCTTTTAGCTATTTATCTAGGTTTAACCAAGTATCACCCTTATTATTCTTCCAGGAGATATTCATTGGCCAACACGTCTCCTAACTGACAAGTATAAACCTCACTCACCTCTGAATAGGACCAGCCACTTGGCACGGCACATACCCATACTCCAGGTTCAGGTAGCCTCAAATGATATTGTGGTGCAGATGCCCCATTTACACAATTATATCCGCTCACAACTTGATCATACGTAAATCCATTATACGTTCCTGGACCACAGGCCCATAATCCATCCTGTGGCAACCTCAAATGATACATTGTCGCAAAGAGCTCGCCTACGACACATGTAGAAGTGCTAGTAACCTGGTCGTACACAAATCCTATGATTTGCTCACAGGACCAGAGTTCATCTTGGGGATGCCGTAGATGATACATAGTGGCCGAGCCGCTTACCGCACATGCGGTGGTGCTTTGTATTTGGTCATATACATAACCTGATACCTGGAGGCAAGACCAAAGTTCATCCTGAGGGAGACGAAGGTGGTACTGGGGTGATTCCCCCGAAACAGCACAGTTGTAGCCGTTGACTACATCGTCAAAGACGAAGCCGTTGTAGGTTCCAGGACCGCAGCCCCATAGTCCATCTTGGGGAACGCGCAGGTGGTAGGCGATATTAGCGCTTCCGCAAGTCGTTGTGCTTTCCACTTGATCGTAAACGAAGCCGTTCACTTGAGTGCAAGCCCACAGAGAGTCTTCGGGAATTCGAGTATGGTAATACGGGTGGGTACCAGTCCCACATGTTGAGACAACGTTCTCGACCTGGTCGTAAGTCCAGCCCGCTGGGACAGTGCATGACCAAGTTCCGTCTGGAAGAGTATTAGTTACTGTTGTTAAGCCCAAAGGAAGAGATTGGGGATTAATCTACCAGCTTGGGCCACGGTCGTAGAAATCAGAAGAGCGACCACGATAATCAAAGACGATGTTTTGTTAATAGAATTCATTGCAAGACTTTTGGGACAATTTTTGTCTAAATAAAGCAACTGCTCACAACATAACCTGGGATAAAGATGTAGCCCCGCCCTTTTATCTACCTGTCCAGCCACCTTCAACAGAAATCTGGGGAGGATACCTTACGACCTTCTTTTCAGCCCCGTCACACAACCGCAGCAAATAAGGCTGAAATCGGTAGTCGGTGACTACTTTCTGCAACTCCTGCAGTAGCTCCAAAGAACGATCTAGCTTCGATACTGGCTCTATAGTTACGGTCATTATTCCAATTTTAGCATACAACAACAGCAAGAGACTTAATCTGAAATTAAAGTCTTTAACGAGATGAATATCTTTTACATATCAGAATTTATGACTAGTCAAATTGTCTAAACAGAAAATCAAAAGGAGATGAATGCAAGTAAAACCGATGAAAAAGGCGGTAAGAGTAGCAAATATGCCAAAAGAAAAACTCTGCTCATCAGGCATAGAAATATTGAATGTGGCGCTGACACTCATGTACGTCGTCACCTTAACCTAATGCAAAGCCGCTATATAGCTTAGTGAATCCTTGCGCGATTTCTGATACTGCGCATCATTTTCTGGCCAAGCAAGTGTCTGCATTTTCAACACATCGGCAAACCCTGAAGGATTATTTTTCAGCCGCACCGTGCAAATACTACAGCTATACTTTGGAAATTTTGTAAGGACGGGGGAAAAGACTTTGCGTAAAATAGAATTTAATTTAATTTATTATACTTGTTGTAATAGTAGCAACTACAGGATCTACAAGTCTATCTCCCCAGGTATTCAAGATAGAAAATCACTTTCTGTGTCACATAACCGTTGAGCAGTCGAGTCATGTGATTGTTTTGATTGTATCTGCGCTATTCCCAAAATCTTTTTTAAAAACAAGATCCAAGGAGTTAGATGTCACAGTTTTTCAAAAACAATAAATAAAATCCATTTTATTAATTGAAATTGATTTTTTTTTAATTCTATGTATCACGGGATTCCATTCGTGGCGCCTATCCTTCTGGGAATGGCGTTCGATATATCGCGAGCGCCATGATTCACAATTTTTATTTGCATGGCGGCCGAAATCAAAAGCTCTGGATGTTGTAACCATTTTGGCAAATTTGTATTAAGGCTTGAAATTAAATTCGTTGGCGTATTTTGATATTAAAAAAAAACTTTAATAGAGGGAGAGCGTATATTCGTCGTTATGGTAGATAATAGTGAAATTAAGCATTTTGTCCGCGATAAGAAACATAATTTCTGGTGTATCTATGAAGCGCTCGGCGATGATCCAATCGATGGAGGTCAATGATTTTAGGAGTTTGGAGCAGGTGTGGGGCTGGAAGGTGCCTTTGCCATAAGAGAGCATGCCGTCCATCTTACCTTCAGTGGAAGCCCTTGCGGGAAAATGAGGTGGATGCTGGTCACGTGACAGTTAGATATATAAATAATCAATATTTTTAAACGTTTAGGAAACTCTAGTTTTGTGCACGGTGGATTTTGGCACAATTCTTGTGAAAATAATGGGATTTTTGATTGGTAAATTCTTTGCGCTAAGTGACGTGGGCATCCCACCCTAAGATCAGGTGGACATCCACCCACCTACCAACTCGTAATATGAGCTATTCTTCAGCCAGAGCAATATGTTGACAGGTGATACAAGAACTACATACTACGAAGTTAGGATTGCTTGAGCTCTTTTAAACCTCCAAATAACTCCCTCGCAGGACCTTTACTTATTTTGACTTGAAATCTAAGCATTATTTTAAATACTCAAAGATAAACGCAAACATGATCAGCTCATTGCTTCGTTAGGGAATTAAAATAGTTAAAACAATGATCAAATCGTACCCTGACAATTCATTTAGCTTAAATCTATTGCTGTCCATGAAGGTCGCCGAAATCTCAAAAAACCTCCGAAAAGTAAAGCCTTCCTTTTGGTAGTCATCGCCGAGGTAAACTCAACAGGCAAGTTGAATGGCGCCCCCCCGTTATTCTACTCTGGTAACATTTCGCTTAATCAATTCAGCCTGATATCATCGTGGTGTTGCCAATCTGACCCCCGTCAAAAGTCGTTAAACGTTTTGTCTTATCCTGTAAAATAACTTCAAAAATTGCCGGCATCTGCATCCTATCAGCTTAAAGATGTCGGGGCGTACAATAGAAGCATCGGAACCATGGCTAGGCCATCAAATACAACAACCTAAGCTTGCACTTCGAGAATCGAAATCTCTACCTCCAGCTAACAGATGACGGCGCAGCGATCCGTATCGGGTAATCTGTGGAGAGTCCTCCCTAGCTTACGATCATAATTTTGGGAATTGGTTCCGTTCCTTCAATTCGCCTTCGCTACCGTACGAAATAGCAGATGCATGACCCAATCCTCCTCTTACCTGGTAGTTTCCTAACTGATGAAAGTCTTCGTTTTCGTAGCTTTGAGGCTATGTGGGGCCTGCGAGCTCATTCGAGAATAGGAAGGTTCGCCCCGATAAAGAAAATGTATTCCAAATAGTATTGGAACAAGAACCTATTGTTTTGGGTGTTGATGATGCTGTGAGTACCGTCTAATTATTATCACATGAGCTGGCATTGGTGTGACAATTGGTGACCAGGGGTTGCTTTTGCGGGGAAGCTGCAGAAAGACATGGGGCCATTGCCCAGTTACGGATGGGTAGGTACCAAAGTTGACTGTTCCTGTTATATCATAATTTTCGGTCAAACGGTGGGACCATATATGAACAAAGACTTTCCCAGGTGCATGTGGGTCTTTCTCAAACTATTTTTGCAGAAGAAGTTGAGTTTTCTTTTTTGCATACTCTGCACTTTATATCTGCTGTAAGAAAGGTTAAAATTTTGGCAATCTCCAAGAAGTATTACAATGGCAACTGAAAATGGGACACATATTCGTCAGGCCCCCAATGCTGATGTTGATGAGGGTATGGGGCCGCAGCTAGCTCAGATGAAGTCGTCCGCTGCCATGACCATCTCCCCCGAATTGTTCGAGAAGGTCGGTATTTCTCTAAAGTAATCTTAGGTATTCAACTGCTCGAAAAAGCTCATAAGTTGTTTGATAGCTCTACCTCACTCCGAAGACCGCACCAACTGGAGACTTCAGGAAGCGATTCGCGAACCCAACACCATTGGGCCTCATGGGGTTAGATATGCAGAATTAAATCCTACTCAGACAGAAAACTGACAAAAACTTTTGAAGATTTATTATATCAGCAACAACATTCGCTGCCATAATGATGGGCTGGGGGGGGTCTACAACTTTGGTTGGTGTTGCGTAAGTTCTCTTACTTCTGTCTATCAAGTGAAGATACTAAGGCTTGTAGTGGCATGTTCTACTTCACAGGCCCCGTTCTTCTCCTATTAGCACTAATATTCGAATGGATAATGGGAAACTTCTTCTCGATGATTGTAATGGGCATGTTTGCCGTATTTTGGCTCTCTTTCGGGGTATTGGAAACCCCGTCCTGGGGAATTGCTGCCTCATACTCTGCTACAGGAAACGCCACTGAAGGTGCTGCGTCAAAAGGTTACAATGCCGCTGTGGCGTTGTATTTACTGGTTTGGGGATTCTGGCTCTTTACAACATTTATTTTCACATTAAAGACGAACACGGTTTTTGCACTTATTTTCTTCTTCGCTTTCACCAGCTCTTTCTTATTTTCAGGGGCTTATTGGAAAGTTAGCACGGGAGAATATGATATGGCTATGAAATTACAGAAGGTGAGAATGTTTCCATTCATCCTTCTTTTCTTTAATTAATAGAAGTCTGAGCTATATTTGACTGACAAATGCAATAGACGGGAGGGGCCACCTTTTTCATACTGGCCTTACTGGGATACTACATTACTGTTGTCATGATTGCCGCCGAAATGCGTATGACAATCAAACTTCCGGTTGGAGATCTTTCACACTTATGGCCTAGAACGGACGTCGAGTTAGCAGATATGGAGAAACAGGAATAGTCTATTTCCTTTTCTCATCTTTCGGTATAGTAATTAGCATTATTAATATGCAAATTGAACTTGTATGGAGAGAGATTGAATAATGTCTAGTGCATAGTCTGTCATTTTAATTAAGTTTGAAACATCTTCAAAACTATATATCTCATAATCTAACAACATGATGAAACCTTTTATTCTCCTTAGTTAATTTAAATACATCTTTCGTTGCGAAATCAAGAAATAAACATTAGCTGATAGTTAGATAGGAGGCTGGGAAGATAAGAGCGGAGCAGTATTCTGAAAAGTAGCCAATAGATCAATACAGTGTATTTTCAGCCCTACTCACCCATAAGAAGCGAGAAAATTTCGTCATTGATTGGTTGAATAGATATAAAACCCAAGGAGCTATTTTTATATTCGTATTTAACTTACCAGCATCCGTTCGATCTCATATTATGAAATAGAAATCAAACTGTACTTATCGAATTAGTAATCAGCAGATAAAATGACGTGTGCATATCATCCATATATAGTATGAAGTTCAATGCACAGACCAGGTCATCTTGCCCCGCAAATGTCACCACTGGTACCCCGCGATTGAATTTGAACATCACCTTTCTATCTCACAGCTTCTGTCTTCATCAATATAAGTATTGATTCTTTGTAAAATGACACAGACTCTCCGCCTCGCAGTTTCTCAATCCCATACCCTCTCTAGCACCCCTCTCACCCTCTCTGCACTGGAACGCACTACCAAGCAAGCCGCCACGCAGTCTATCGACCTCATCCTCTTTCCTGAAGCTTACCTAGGCGGATACCCGCGGACTGCCACATTTGGTACCGCAGTCGGGGAACGCAAACCAGAAGGTCGAGAGCAGTTTTTACAGTATTTTAAAGAGGCAGTAGATTTGGGTGATACTCCTGAAGGCGGAGGAGCGAAATGGGTCCATAGAGAGTTAGAGACACCAATGGAAGGGATTCGAGGAGATGGTACAAGGGAAGAATTGGAGAGAATTGCTAAAGAATCTGGCATTTTTGTTGTCACAGGGGTAATTGAAAGATGTGCTGGAACGCTGTATTGCTCTCTTGTTTACGTCTGCCCGCAGCTGGGTGTTATAGGAAAGAGGAGAAAAGTTATGCCAGTATGTGTTTCATCGTGGTGTTTTGAATTATCTACATAGATGTACTGACGAGATTCAGACGGGTAGTGAACGTTTGATTTGGGGCCAAGGGCAGCCTTCTTCTCTGAGAGCAGTCACAACGACAATTAAAGGCGTTAAGCTTACCATAGGGGCTGCAATATGTTGGGAGAATTATATGCCACTTCTTCGGCAATCATTATATAGCCAAGATGTCAATTTATACCTCGCACCTACTGCAGATGGAAGGGATACCTGGCTCCCACTTTTACGCACAATCGCTTGCGAGGGACGATGCGCTGTCCTGAGCTCGAATCAATGTATAAGGAAATCGAATTTGCCAAGCTGGATTACGGGGGAGAATATTAAAGAACAAAGTGGTTTGGATTCAAATGAAGGCAAGAATGGAATGGGTATGCCTATAAAGCTACGTAGGAAATCGACAATTACCGATGACGGTCATGAGATCGTTCTTGCGGCCACTATGGAAACCAATGCTACTCTTGAGAAACCCAAGCTGAAATCAGAGGAATTTATATCTAAAGGCGGTTCATGTATTGTGTCACCCTTCGGGGATGTTCTGGCTGGACCATTATGGGATGATGATAACAGATTGTTAGCTGTTGATGTTGATTTTGATGATTGCATTCGAGGAAGATTGGACCTTGACGTTGGTGGAAGCTATTCGAGGTATATCACGAGTACTAGTTCTAACTTCTTCATGCTAACTTTCACAGAAATGACTCGTTCAAGCTAACGGTTGAAGGACTCGACTTGAACCCACCACCATGAGGATTCAATTATCGGACCTAATAAGTGTATATAGTCCGATAGTGAAGGTAGATATTGTCCTAGCTCTAAGGTCTAAATAGCTATGGGAATGTTGCGCAGACTGGTATCCCTCTGCTCTACTTACAATCATTCTGCTGACAATAGGCCTTTCGAGGAAATTGGTCACGTGTTCACACTAGCATACAAAGCTATGACTATTTCTCAGAAATCTTCGGCGATCCTCGGTTCCTTCCAATCCCGTCCCGTCTTCAGCCCAGAGCACAGCAAATACCTATTACATCTCTCAATTGAAGATCCTTTCCGTATATATTGCCTTTACTGACCACTTCGCATCCGAAAATTCAACCACTTTGGTGGAATTACCCCGAACAGGGTAGAAATCCGTTTTACTTGTCCAAATTTTTACACGCTTAGAGTATTCGTCTCTTTTTATCTCTTAGTCAAAAGTTTCTCTTATTTCAATCATGAAATGACAAGCGTTAGACCTGTTGTAAATATGTAGGTTTGCCGATCGTACTGACGTCAAACGGTTGTGATATCACTGAAGATTCCTTTCCCGTACTTGTGGAGTCTTCTTGGAACGCAGAAGTTTAGAGACAATGTTCGAGAGACAATGTTCGAAAGGCAATTTCGCCAGTCTTCCAGTAAAAGGGCCTTGGCTGAAGCCTCCCATCGGATGGTAACATATAGATAGATGTCAATCTTAAGATTCCGGCCCCCATAAACGCTGACGTATTCCTTGAAGCGATCGATCGTCGGGTTGCTCCGCAAGCGATAAGCGGGGATGACGATATTGGCGATCTTCATCAAAAAGTCTCAGAAATTTGATCTAGTCTACGTTAGTCTACGAAGCTATCGAATTCTTATTTAAATTGGTGCTCTCTCGAATATTAATGATGATCTTGTTTTGGGCGAGGGATGCAATAGCCCATATTCACAGTTTTTTCATTGACAGTTCTCGGTGCACACTTTGTTGACTAACGGGTCAACCGTGCGAAATCAAGATGGTAAGTTGCTTTCTCTTAATTTGATAATATCGATTATGTTAGAAGATTCTCTTCAAAACTCAACATTCAAAAGTATATTGCATTTCTAACAATGTTATAGGCAAACGATCCTAATGCTCCAAGCTCTGCTTCCCTCTCCAGTTTTTTATCAACCTTAATTCCAGTGGCCTTACAAGCCGTTGTTTTCGTCGGAATTTTTTTGGTTTTGAGATCGAAGAAACAACGTGTATACCAACCCCGCACTTATTTAAGCACATTGTACCAGCGGTAAGTGGAAATAATGAAAGGCCGGTTGGCATGACTTATAATCTGCTGCAGGGAGAAATCAGAAGAGTTACCAGAAGGAAAGTTCAATTGGATTTCAACTTTCAGAAGTATCCCGGATGAATTCGTCCTTAACCACCAATCCTTCGATGGATACTTGTACCTTCGTTTCCTGAAGATGTTGACCGTCATTTGCTTGGTCGGATGTATGTGCACTTTCCCGGTCCTCTTCCCTGTGAATGCGACAGGCGGGGGAGGACAAAAGCAATTTGATCTTCTATCCTTCGCCAATATTGGATCCAATGGAAAGAATAGATATTATGCACACGTCTTCATTGGTTGGATATTTTTCAGTTAGTAAGAAAATAACCCTGACCGGTACCCTTTTATTTAACCTCATTCTTAGGCTTCGTGATGTGGATTATCACTAGAGAGAAAATATACTTTATAAATCTTCGTCATGCCTACCTACTGGCGCCATTCAACGCCGCAAAAATGTCCTCTCGGACGGTTCTATTCACGGACGTGCCAACTGAATATCAAAATAAGGAGAAGATGCAAAAGCTATTTGGCGGAGCGATGAGGAGAGTATGGCTTTCGACGGATTGCAAAGAACTCACGGAAGTCGTCGAAGAGCGAGACAAAGACGCCTTGAAACTTGAAGGCGCCGAGTTGAAGCTCATTCAGACGGCTAATAAGAGACGATTGAAGTGGGAGAAGAAAAATGACAAGAGGAAAGATGCCCCACCGGACACCGAGGCCGCAATTCCTGGTTCGAAGTACATGAAGAAGAAAGACCGCCCGACTCACAAACTTGGAAAGATTCCCTTCATCGGGAAAAAGGTTGATACAATTGACTGGTGCCGATCCGAGCTTAAGAGACTAGTTGTAGAAGTCGAAACATCCCAAGCCGCGCATCAAAAATACGAAGGAAAGCTGCTCCCGTCAGTCTTCGTTGAGTTCAACACGCAACAAGCAGCTGAGGCAGCGTTCAGAAGGATGACGCCTAGGAAATCCCCTCACATGTATCCCCGCGCTATTTCTACGACGCCGAGCGAGATCATCTGGAAGAACTTGAGGATCAACAAGTCGGAGCGCAGGCTAAGAAAGTTTGCTACGAATACGTTTATCACTCTGATGATTATCTTTTGGGCGATTCCTGTTGCTGTTGTTGGAGCGATCAGTAATATCAATTACTTGACTGAAAGTAAGCCAGCTCAATCTGACCTCTGGTGCAGAATAACTACTTACAAACATTCGTAGAAGTTCCATTTCTAGGGTTTATTAACCAAATCCCGGGGGTTATTCTCGGTGTTGTAACTGGCTTGCTTCCTTCTGTCATGCTAGCTGTTTTGATGGCATTAGTACCTATTGTTTGTCGCTGTACGTTCCTGATCTCCCTTTTTTTTCTCCCCCTAAATAATTCAAACTCACATGAGAAAATATTAGGGATGGCCAAACTCTCTGGCGAAGTAACCCTCCCAGCCGTCGAGCTTAAGACCCAATCATGGTACATGGCCTTCCAAGTAATCCAGGTCTTCCTCGTGACGACCTTCGCATCGGGCGCCGCCTCTGTCGTGGCGCAGATCGTGAAAGAACCGAGCTCTGCAACATCACTTCTGGCGGAGAACCTGCCCAAAGCGTCGAATTTCTACATCTCATATTTCATCGTGCAGTGCCTGGGCATCGCCGCCGGAGACCTGTTGAACATCGGTGCCTTGGCCATGCTCACAATCGTGGGCAAATTCCTCGATAAATCTCCACGGAAGATGTTTAAGCGGTATATCACGCTCTCGGGCCTCGGTTGGGGATCTTTATATCCCAAGTTCGGCAATTTGGGCGTGATTGGTAGCTTGACCCCCTCCCCTTTAATATCTCGCTTATTTTCTCCATCCGCAAAATAAAAACATAGAATATACTAACACCATTCTTTTAGCAATAACATACTCCATCATCTCCCCTCTTGTTCTTGGCTTCGCCACCATAGGATTCTTTCTTGTCTACCTCGCCATGCGCTATAACTCACTATTCGTGTTTACCAACAATATCGACACGAAAGGTGCGGCGTACGGGAAGGCCCTACAACAACTCATGACGGGGGTGTACCTAGGAGAGATTTGCCTGATCGGACTTTTTGCTATCAACACGGCTCCGGGCCCGATCGTGCTAATGGCGATCTTCCTGGGTCTCACAGTGGTATACCATGTGACGATGCGCCACGCCTTAAAACCGCTCGCGCACTTCCTCCCCACCTCCCCCGACGCGGAAAGCAAGCTCGAGATGTTCGCCCTGACAGACTACGCCTCCTACGATGCATCCACGGCAGGCGGCCCACCCTCGGAGGCGGCGTCGATCGCGCCCACTGGATTTTCGGCTGGAAAGGCCCGATTTTTGGGTAGAATCTTCGATCCAGCGCGTTTTAAGTCGTGTGAGCAGGCGAGTGCCCTCGTTCCAAACTATGTGCTGCCACCTTATGATGAGGGTGATGCCGATGAGGCGTACTGGGATCCGGCTGTCAGAAGCCCGGTGCCAAAACTATGGATTGCGAGGGATGAGATGGGAATTTCCCGCAGGGAGGTCTTGGAGACGGGACAGGTTGTACCGATTACGGATGAGTTTGCGATATGGGATGAGAAAAATAAAGTGGTCTGGGATGTAGAGAGGTTAGAGGAAGTGCCATTGTGGGAGAAGAGGATTGATTATTAAAGCGTTTTGGAGGGAGGGAGTGTAATATTACATGTTTTCAATAGTTTCTGCTCCGTAGTGTATAATCTAATGAGACTTACTAGTTATATGGTGATATTTCCGTGATTCGAGAATGCATTGTAAATAAACATCTAACTTTCAGCTTGGAATGGATATATATAAGCAGTTTATAACGATATCCCAATACTGGGTATCGTACACATATTCTTCAGTCTATATTAGTGTAGAATTAGTGATAGTAATTCTTTCCGTATTCATAAATTTGTCTATTATCTAGGATCTAAAAGGTTTTACCTTAATCATGCGTATCCCCCCCTTTTTAATACATAAAAGCTCTCCGGTTCAGGAACCTCGACTCTATTCGCCAAGGCCAAACATCCTGACACTATTCTCCCATGCAGCTTCGCAAACCGTCTCAACACTCACTCCCTTGATCGCCGCAACAACCCAAGCCACCTTGCCCACAGTACATGGTTCATTCCTGCCCTTCACACAGCTCCCCTCGACCCACTTTTCCTTTTTCACCCACTTCCACTCTTCCGCCTCCTTACCATCTCTATACGCTTTATATCCGACCAAAAACTTGCTACTGGCATGCGTTGCTCTGATCTCGCACCAGGGCCCATCTGTCTCTAACTGTAGCCTGCCTAGTGGGATGGCTTTGACTACGTCGCAGTTCTCCTCCGTCTTCAGACTGCATCCATTGACGCCGATATCCCAGCCCATCGCGACCAACTCCTCCATCTCCTCCAGAGTTCCCGTGAAGCTATGGATGACGCCCCTTTTCGCTAACTCGCCTTTCTCGAGGCGCTCTCTTAGCAATCTGACGAAATCTGCATGCGCGGCGCGCGAGTGCAGGAATAAGGGCAGATTGACAGCCACGGCGACGTCGAGTTGCCGCGCGAAGTATTCCAGCTGCACGTCTTTCGGGCATAGACCAAGACGGTCGTAATCGAGCCCGATCTCGCCGAACGCGACACACTGCTTGGATTCTTTGGCCGAGAGGGCGAGAGCTTGAAGTTGTGCGAGGAATATGGAGGGGGAGCTGCTGTGCTTGGTGAATTGCAGGCTGGAGCATGGGTGTACACCTACGGTTGCGTAGAGGAGTCCGGCTGTTTTGCATTATCGAAATCAGTAAAAGAATGATAGTGTTTCGTTTCTAGGGCGGAGAAGTTGTGGGAGCAGAGGAGGGGCTGAGGAAGGAGGGGGACGAACGATGTGCCTTGGCCATTTCGACAGCTTTCCTGCTCTCCTTTAGATCACTTCCCGTGATAATTAATTTCATACATCCCGCTTCCTGAGATCTTTGTAAGACGCCCTCAAGATCGCCTGGGTGTCGTTTCGTGCCATGGTAAACGCCATTGTAGACGGGATCTGTGAGGTTGATACCTATCTACTGCGTAGGATGTGAATTAGCTGAGAGCTCAATTGGAACCGCAGTCCTCTTAAAAGGTAGAAGATTTGGATATAGGGCAGGGATATGAGATAAAAGAGGCGTACATCTATATATCGAGGTCTGTATGTCCCATTGATGGGCGCGGCAGAAGGCTGTGTGGGGCCGGCTTGTGTGCTGGTAGACATTCTTACGGCGAGGGAACGGACTTGCGGTGGCGTGCGGAGAATCGCATTTAATATATAGGAAGAGCTGCACAGGAGCTGAGGAGGAGTGTGGATTTTATTCATAAATGACACACGGAAGACATTGCAGAGGAGGAAGGTTGTTACAGGTGTCGAGTGACTCAAGCGGCGAGGCGCGGTAAGTTTTCCAGAGGCCGTCAGGCCAGACGAGGCTGAACTTTTTGCGAGACGAGAATAACAATGGCAGCGACGTAGGAGATCACTCCGCCCTTTGTACGTACACTTATTAAACTCAGCAACGTAATAATGACTTGAATGTTAATCTCTTCCATTTTTAATCTTTTTAAAATCGTAAACCCTGGATATCATCCTTTCCAAAATGCTCCGAAACGCCACAAGTCATTCGTGATACACATTATTCAGTCGTCCATTTCCTAAACCCCACTACCCTTAAATCCTTTAATTCGGCCCTCCTTGACCACACCAATGCTCACACCTTCTTCACCCGTCATCCATCCAGGCATTTTCTCTCCATCAATAATACCGGCTTCGACCAGTTCTCTGAGGCCAGCAAATACATGTTGACCGTGAAAGGTGATTCGCACATCAGGCCGCCAAGCATGGCTACTCAGGTAGGAGTCATCATCATCAACTTGGTCGGCCTGGTCCAACTCGGCAGCAATTGCGCTCCTCCTGCCTCTTTTTCTCCTCTCTCTTTCAGGCTCAGCCGCGTCCGAGGCTGCAGGGCGGCCTTCTAAGTTAGCTGCGGTAGGAAAAGGATCCTCGATTCGTATATCTAATCTCTCAATCCCTTTTCCATCATCCAACTTTGCGGAATTCCCAAATCTCCCTTTGGCGATTAATTTCCGTCGCTTCACAGCCAATTCATGCTCGACACTTTTCCTTTTCATGCTGAATTTGCTCGGTTGAGCAGCTGGGCCTTTTTCATCTTCCTCATCCTCTAGAATTGAGTTCTCCGGCGTTAGAATTTGAGTGTTGAGAGGGTTCCTTGAGACGCTATTTTCCTCGTTCGTTTTGTTCTCGGTATAAGCTCCCCATCCACCACCCGCAGCGTTCGTTTTCCCGCCTCCTCGTCTCTCCACCAAAGCATCCAAATTCCGCGCACTCAGACTCGTGCTTTCTAACTTGTATCTCTCTCTCGGCTTTGAGAAAGCCTTTGGGATTCCCTCCTGTATCAGCATCCTCAGGCTTTTGTTATCCGCGATTGCGCCAGGTGTCGAGGGGCTCGATGCGAGCGATACATAGACGTACGGTGAGAAGTCCGGAAATGCCACGTAGAATGTTTTACTTGAATCAAATATAGTCTTTTCCTTCCCGGATTGTAGAGCGAGAGAGGTATTATAAGGGCTTTCGAGGATAAAGATACGAAGGATGAGGAGTGGGAGGGCAGCATGGCGATCGAGGTTGTAATGTGCTTTCACATCTGGGAGGGCTTCCCGTTGTAGATTCCGTAGGAAGGTGGCGGGATGGAAACGTGGAATTGAAGGGAGGTCTTTCTCAGTGGCTTCGGCCGGCGACAGTCTCACTACCTTCCATGCCGTCCATCTCTGCGAGGAGGGGTGGTCGTAGAGGTGCTGCATATCAGCCATAGCCAATTGATAGAGGGAAATGCCATCTCGCCAGTCGCCCTCGAGTATACGGTCGAGCACGTCTCGTTTGGAGCCTTTCCGGGTTTGGAGGTCTGTATATATTTCGCGCAGGGCGCCAAGTGATGACTTGGGGGGATAGAGATCCTGGTCGTCGTCCTCCTCTTCGGCGTCGGTGAGGAGGTATGGAGCCGCATTCTCTTGATTACGATCATCCAGCCAGTCGAGAGCCAGAGAGAGGAGTGCGGGGCGGGCAAGTCGTTGTAACGTTTTGGTGACAGCGGGGTGGGATGCAGGAATACGTTGATGAGAGGGCAGGGCAGATGTTGTGGGAATTGAGAGAGACATATTGGTGTGTATCGGTGGTGTTGATGGTAATTTTCCGGGTTTCTGTTTATCGCTCTACCTATCTATGGTGAATTGAAGTGAAGCGTAGGCCATTCGTGCCGAGCAGTGAGTGATGTTGTATTACACCGTAGGTACTTCGTATGTAATATGTAACATAGCATTGTTGTGTTGTCGCGTCCCTTTCAGTCAGATAAGGTACGCGACATAGCATCTCGAAATCACGTGCTACATATTTGGAGAAGCTCTCTGTTGAACTACAGTAGTTGGTGGGGGTGCTTTGAGCAGATTTAATTGGCTCGGGAAAATAGTGACGCCGGAAGGCTCCAGTACAGACAGAGCAATATGTATTTAAGTTCTCCTTGAAAGCCGAGCTAGTCATCTCTAAAGAAACATTAGCCATTACGATGACATTAGACAGAATGCAAATATTACTTGTTATAGGCAGTCTGAGGACTTGCTTCCAGTGCGTTATATTTGAGGCTTAGTAATGAATCTTTATTGATTTGCTGATCGCTTTCACCTCGGCGCTAACATCCTTTCAACTAAACTCCTAGGATCCTGTTTCATTCATCTTTATCTGATATTTAATCACTGCTATACGCCGAAGCTTGCGCTTTTAAAATGGATCCATTTTCACTAGCATCTGCTATTCTTGGTGTACTAGGCGTGACTATCCAAGTCTCCCAGATCGTGAATACTTATATTCACAGCGTCAAAAATACGACAAAGACTGCCACTGAGCTCTCAACATCACTTACAGTACTCGAGTCCACATTAAAACATCTCGATACCTTCCTTAAAAGTGAGAATGCAAAGGATAGCTCTTTTCAGCACACTTCAGTACTGTGTTGCGCTACTGCAGCCTGCAAGACCAGGCTTAAACTATTGAATAGCCAATTCAGCAAACACGATGAAAGTCGGCTAAACCGAGCAATTAAACATCTCAAGTGGCCATTTGATGAGCAGCAAAACCGTACTGCAGTGAAGGACTTGCAAGGGTTTATTCAGACATTCCAGTTTTCACTGACTATTGATGGATGGTAATTCTGTCGAGATTTCAGTCGTCACGAGGATCTGACAATGCCAGTACTCTGCTTTCGAAAACATCAAATGAAGTTTCTCACATACTGAAACTCCAATTGGAGACTTTCAGGCGATTGGAGGAGATTCCCAACTACTTCTCAACGCTGTCAATCAATGTGTCCAGAGAGTCTGACCAAGTCTCACAAATCCTCGATATAGTCGCGTCGCTCTCAGACGCCTCTACGGAACTTCATAAAATCTCCGATAGTATTCAAAGGGTTGAAAAAAAATTGGAAGGTAACTGTAATCTCACCTACACACTAGATCAAGCCTAATGTAGTTTGTCATGAAGACTACAGTCAGGGCCAAGAAGACCAGGCCATGTCCCAGAAGCGCGAAGAACTATTAGTCTGGCTATCAAATTTTGAATATCACAAGAAGCATAATGACGTGTGTGCACGGCGACTTCAGGACACTGGGAAGTGGCTATTGGAGAAGAAAGAGTTTCAGAGTTGGCGTGACGATCAGCAGTCAACAAACACGCTCTGGTGTTATGGCATTCCAGGTGCTGGAAAGACAATACTCTCGTCTGTAGAGCTGCGTGAGATGTAAATGAGCTACAGCTAATTACTCCTTAGATCCCTGGTTATCGACCAGTTGAGAACAAACTTCGCTGGCCAAGATGTGGCAGTGGCGTTCTTTTATTTTGACTATCGTGACCAAGTTTATCAGTCACCAGCTAATGTGGTTTCGAGCCTATTAAAGCAACTGGCAAGTCAAAAGTCAACATTACTTCTCTCTGATTTAGATCTTTACGAGCGATTCAAGAAAAGCAGAGATGACCCACAGCTTCAAGACTTGGAGAGTACCCTTCTGCTTGTGCTTCGAGAATTTTCTCAAGTATTTCTCGTCATTGACGCCCTGGATGAGTGTGATGCAAAAAAGCACAGGAAAGATTTTTTAAAGGTTCTGAAAGACTTAGAAAGTACTTCCGCTAGAATATTCGTAACAAGTCGGCCACATCCTAACGATATCAAGCAAGCGCTAAGTTCTGCCCCTAAAATTAAGGTTGAAGCTAGCGACGCAGATATAAGGAAGTATTTGGCGCATAAAATTGACCAAGATGGGGATACAGATCTTATTGATGAGCAATTGAAGGACGAAGTCGTGAGTAGTATTGCAAATGGCGCTCAAGGAATGTGAGTTGACCGATTTTGAGTAATTCATATATTTTTTAGCCACGCAGCCTGACATTCGATACGTAGGTTTTTGCTTCCAGCCCTCCAGATTCAGAATATCCTAGACCAAACAACTAAAAAGAAAATGCGACGTGCACTCAAAGAGATGCCAAAAGAATTGGACTCAACCCTGAAGGAGACTCTGGACAGAATTGAACGACAGCCAAAAGGCCGTGCTGAACTTGGCATGAGAACATTAATGTGGATATCTTATGCACAAAGACCTATTCATGTGACAGAGCTATGCCAGGCTCTCGCCGTCAATCTCGGAGATACTGATCTAGATGAAGATGACTGCCCTCTAGCAAAGCATGCGGTTGATTACAGTCTGGGTCTGGTTACTATCGACGAAGAAAGCTCTATTATTCGCCTTGTACACCTTTCGGTGATGGAATATTTTCGTGAAAATCGAAAGCAAATGTTCCCAGCGGGCAACCAAGTCATAGCGGGAGTATGCCTTACCTACCTCTTATTCAATGAGTTTGGGAAAGGCTACTGCGCTACCGATATGGACCTCCAAGCTAGGTTACGACAATACCCATTCCTCAACTACAGCTCTCAATACTGGAGTTTCCATACACGAGACTGTCTAAGTGAAGAGAATAAAAAATTAGCGCTTGAATTCTTGCAACGTGACCAGAACTTATCTTGCTCGATACAAATCGTGCATACTTCAAACAATCACTACAATGGATACAGTCAAAAGTTTCCTAAGAACCAGGCCGGGCTACACATTGCTGCTATATTAGGTTTGAATGCACTGATAACACCACTTCTGAGCTTCCAAGACTCTGAACTGGATTCTAACGACTCCATCAATCGGACACCGCTATCATATGCTGCAGAGAATGGCCACTTAGCGGTAGTGCAGCAGCTGCTAGCTTGCAGTGGCGTTCAGCCGGACTCTAAGGACTCGGATCGCTGGACACCACTCTTTTACGCAGTAAATAATGGCC
The DNA here is from genome assembly GCA_037952705.1 of Haplographium delicatum. Lineage (NCBI taxonomy): Eukaryota > Fungi > Ascomycota > Leotiomycetes > Helotiales > Hyaloscyphaceae > Haplographium > Haplographium delicatum. The sequence goes on from JAPZPC010000093.1 coordinate 142,032, forward strand.
ATGAGGCGATAGTGCAATTGTTAGTGGGCTGCAAGAACGTTGAGCTAGATTCTAAAGATACTAAAAATGGCCGGACACCACTATCGTATGCTGCAGAGCGTGGGCAGGAGGCGGTAGTGCGGCTGCTACTAGGCTATGAATGTATTGATCCAGATTCCAAGGATATCGAATTCGGTCGGACACCGCTGTGGTATGCTTCAAGTAATGGTCACGATGTGGTAGTGAGGTTGCTACTAGAGAAAGCTGTCGATGTGGACTGCAAGTCTCGGTCTGGACAGACAGCGCTATCACAAGCTGTGAAAAATATGCATGAGGCAGTCGTCAAGTTACTACTAGAGAAGGTCGCCGATATTGACTCTGTAGACATCGAATATGGCTTGACACCGCTCTTGTGGGCGGTGAAGAATGAACATGAGTCGTTGGTGAAGCTGCTGCTAGATAAGGCTGTTGATGTGAATAGAAAGTCTAAGTTTGGACGGACGCCCCTTTCTGGCGCCGTGGAGAGCGGCCACAGCGTAATCATTAAGATATTGCTTGAGCGCAAAGACATTGATGTCAACCTCAAGGATGAATACGGCTACACCCCATTGTTGCACGCTGCAGGACAAGGGAACACGGCAATATTGAAACTACTGCTCGAGAGAAAAAGTGTCGATACAAATTCCAAAGATGGGCGTGGCCAGACTTCGCTATCACGAGCTGCGGAGAAAGGGTACGAGGAAGTAGTAAGGCTCCTGCTTGATCTCCAAGACGTCGATGCCGACTGCAAAGATAACCACGGCCAGACCCCGTTATCACATGCGGCAGAGAGGGGGTGCGAAGCAGTTGTAAAACTACTGCTCCAATGCGAGGCCGTCGATTCTAACTCACAGGATGAGTATGGCCAGACTCCACTCTCGCGGGCCGCCGAGGAAGGGCAGAAAGCAGTGGTAGGGTTACTACTCGGGCATCATAGTGTGGATGCCAACCTTGAGGATAAGGATGGCAAGACACCATTGTGGTGGGCTACAGAGAGAAATCACAAAGCGGTGGTTAAGCTACTTCTGGAGCACCCGGGCATCAATAAACCTAAGAACCCTGAGGTAACGGGTAGTCCTCCTCGAGAGGACTCCGTGTCAGAGGCCGCCCAAGGAGTGACAGTACATCAGATAGCAAAAGATATACCATCCCGTGTCGATCTTGATTCAATTATCGACAAACTTCTCGAAGTAAGAGGCAATTGGTACGCTAAAACTGTAGTTCTACTGGAAAAAGAGATACTCTACCTATGTGCCAAGGCTAGAGACGTCTTTCTCTCACAGTCTACCCTACTAGAACTAGAAGCGCCCTTAACTGTGGGTAGATTCACGAACTTGCCTTCTTGTAGGCGGTTGGCGCCAAAATTGCTGATGCTGTCTATAAATTTAGATTTGCGGTGACATCCGAGGTCACTACTCGAGCCTTTTGCGGGTCTTCGAATGCCGCGGCATACCTCCCGAAGAGAACTACCTCTTTCTAGGCAATTATGTCAACAGAGGCAGGCAGCCTTTAGAAACCATTTGTCTTCTTCTTGCCTTCAAGATAAAGTATCCAGAAAATTTCTTCATATTGCGTGGCACTCATGAAATTGCGTCGTTAAACAGAATCTACGGCTTTTACGACCACTGTGTGGGGAGACACAGCAAAAACTTGTGGAAGACCTTCATTGATTGCTTCAATTGCATGCCTCTTGCAGCAATCGTCGGCGAGAGCATCTTTGCAGCCCACGGTGGCCTTAGCCCAGATCTGAACTCGATGAATGACATTCGTCAGATCTGTCGTCCAACTGACGTAAGTTTACGTTTATGATTTCCTTATCTACTGGGAGGAGGCTAAAGCTCGTGCTAACAATTTCTCAGATTCCTGACTGCGGCCTTCTTTGTGATCTAATGTTCGCTGACCCAGACTCGGAAATTGTCGGCTGGAGCGAGAACGACCGTGGCGTCTCGTTTACATTCGGCCCCGATGTCGTGTCTCGCTTCCTTAAGAAGCATAAAATGAGTTTGATATGTCGAGCGCACCGAATGGTTGAAGATGGCTATGAATTTTTCCCCAACCGGCAACTTGTGACGTTGTTTACAGCGCCTAACTACCTCGGAGAGTTTGATAATACAGGCGCGGTCATGAGTGTCGACGAGAGTCTTCATTGCTCCTTTCACGTGAGTTGCCTCCCCGAGCTAGCTCGACATCATCCAAACCTGACTTTCTCGCTAGTGTCTAAAACCCGCGATGGAGGCCCGATTTAGGTGATTAACCAATTCAGGAGCTGATCATATAACGCGTCCGCCTGACCCCGACGGGTGTGTCACAACCAGACCCATCCACGAAAATCAAAGTGCTCGGGAGAGATGCACTTTTGTAGAAGTTTTTACAGGCTCCTGCAGAAAGCCTGATATCTGATTGATAAGGCATAGGCCGGGAGTGTATATGTGCCGTTACGTAGTACTCTCCTAACTGTCATCTAGAAGTCAGAGAATCTAGGAAGTTGCTGTCATTTCTATATCACCCTATTTTGGGTGCTTCAACAGCATCTTTGACATCGTGACCGTTGCTCATACTATCGTGTTCCTTTGGCTTTATTGTATAAACCCAGCAGTGGAAAATAACATCTCGAAATCACGTGCGGGTCACTTCAGTCCAGACTCGGGCTTCATACGGAGATATGGGAAAAGATCGGGGTTGCACAAGAATGCACTTGGACCCCATGCGGACTAGGGCGGGACCCTTAATGTCAGTTGAATTTTTGAGTTTCGGCCGAGAGCATTGTGATTGGTGGAGCTGCCCCTCCGGACTGCCTAAAACGGCAGGGCCGATGAGTCTCGATTACCAACCGTGCTGTGTCCTGCCTTGTCCTGCCTCTCGGTTCCTTCTCTTCATGATTCATTATATCCGCCCGATGACGGCCGCCAGGAATAGGACAGGGCGATCCAGTGCACATCCAGAGCACATCCAGTGCACATTCCAGTGCAAATCCTGTACAAATCGCATGGTGTAAACACACCACCCATCCCAAGTTACCGGATCCGGCATATGTGGACTGCGACGTGGGTTAGTATTCCATTATTCTATCGTAGATCCGTCGCGTCAGAAATCAATTGTAGAATTCCCCAAACCACCGAGGCAGTGTCTTCCTTCGCACTCGACTCCTTAGTGTGTGTGCTCTCTGTTTCGTCCTTTTTTTTTCCGGCGGTTTACTCATATATTTTATCTTATGGAGTTTTTCGATTTTGCCGCGGCTTTCCCTTCCCATGCGCACCCCACTCTCACCCGATTTCCAACCCTTTTGCCATTAGTCAGTTCAAACTCAATTGTCAACTCGACTCGCGGGGGGCGAACAATGACCAAGCCAAGGGCAGAGGCGTGAAAGAATTATCGTTCCCAGACCCACTCCACACCTGACTATAATACACAAAAACGAGCCAACAAAACATAAACAATAAACACATT